>JAMFLL010000424.1:0-38367 GCA_027475725.1 Pythium rhizo-oryzae
CTCGTGGACCTGCTCGAGGTACCGCTGGAAGTACCAGAGCTGGTCCTGGTTGTCCACCTCGTCGTTGCCGCACCAGCCGTTCTCCGTGAGCAGGATCGGGGCCGTGGTGTTCTGCTGGTGCATCCAGCGGATCGTGTCGCGGTAGCCCTGCGGGTACCCGGTGAACCAGTCGCAGAGCAGCTCGCCCTTGGCGTCACGGCTGCCGTGGCGCGCACCGGGCGGCAGGCGCGTGTCGTCCACGCCAAGGTCGCGCTCCCAGCCGAGCGTCTGCTTGGAGCACTTGACGCGCGAGTGCTTGCTGGAGCAGTCCGTCACGGTCTTGGCCGAGTAGTGGTTCAGCATGAGCACGTCGTACGAGCCCTTGACCACGGCGCGTTCGTCGTCCGTGAACGTCGGCAGGCGGTCCCCAGCGCGCTCGCGCATGACCGCCGGGTAGTCGCCCGAGACGATCGGCGTGAGGAACCAACCGAGCGCGAACTGCATCTTGCGCTCGGCGGCCGCGACGTCCTGCTCGTCAGTCGCGTCCAGCGGGTACGAGTAGTCGGCGTTGAGCACGATGCCGATCTTGGCCTGCTCGTGGATCACATTCGAGCCCTTGAGCGCGCGGAACCGCTGCACCGCGGCGCCGTGCGCCAGCAGAACGTTGTGCGCGACCGTGTAGGTGTTGGTCGCTGACTTCTTGAAGCCCGGCGCCTTGATGCCGTTGCCGTAGCCCTGGGTGGCGAACGTCCACGGCTCGTTGAACGTCGACCAGTAGTCGATCTTGCTGCCGTACTCCTTGAACATGAGCTCGGCGTAGTCCACGAAGTGGCCCACGATGTCGCGGTTGAGCCAGCCCTGCGGCGTCAGTTGCGTGTGGAGCTCGCTCGGCAGGTCCCAGTGGTACAGCGTCATGATGGGCACGACGTTCTTGGCGCGCAGCGCGTCGATCACGTCGTGGTAGAACGCGATACCCGGCGCGTTGGGCTTCATGCGCTGCGTCGCGTTGTCCCAGTTCATCACGCGCGACCACGACACGGAGAAGCGGAACGACGTGAGCCCCGTGTCCACCATGAGGTCGATGTCGGCCTTGTAGCGGTGCAGAAAGTCGTCGGCGACGTTCGCGCACTCGTAGTCCTTCTTCTCGCGGCAAAAGTCGTCCCAGATGCTGGGCGTGCGGCCCGTGGCGTTCCAGCCGCCCTCGACCTGGTACGCGGCCGTGGCCGAGCCGAAGAGGAAGCCTTCCGGGAAGCAGCGCGTCGTGACGTTGCCCGAGGACGAGTCGTTGCCCTCGGCGGCGGTGGAGACCGCGACCAGCGCCGACGCGACACAGGCCGCGAGCGCGAGACGCATGGTCGACACTTGTGGGGTGCTTGGGAGATTCGCGAGTGAGCAGGGGGATCCCAGGATCCGGTTGCGAAATCTCAAACGAGGAAGAAGCAGAAGCAGAGCGAGCGGATGGACGTGGAAGACGCCCAAACTGGCCGGCGGATGATGCGTGATTCGTCCGACGCTGCCCGCGCCAATGGGTCCGTTTGGAGCCGCGCGGAGGTCGCACACGGGACCAAAAATTTCGAGCAGCTCCGAAAAGATCTGCTCCAGCTTCAAGTGGCTGCCTTTCCCTTCGCGCAACCTTCAGGCGACCTTCGTAGTGTCCTTCTTTAGCGTCCTATAATAGGACGCTCCTTCACCTCTTCTAGGGAGCTCCACAAGTGCCCCCCACCAGATCAAAGGATCATGCCGACGGCGTCGCCGCGCCGGCGCGCGCTGCTGGCGCTGCTGTGGATCACTTGCGTCCACGCCGCGGGGCTCTATCTATTCACGACGGGCTTCTTCCTCACGCGCTTCGAGGTGCCCGACGTCAGCGAGTGCCACGCGCCGCCGCGCCCCGGGGACCACACGCCACCGCATCACTTGCGCGCCGCTGAGGCGCCGCTGTCCGATCCCCTGGACGGCGCACCGCCGCCGCCCGGCTGCTGGATGCCGCGCCGCTTCCGCCGCGTCGTGTTTGTGGTCGTCGACGCGCTGCGCTTCGACTTTGTGCAATCGGCGTCGACGGCCACCGCGTCGTCGTCCACGCCGTCTTTCTACCTGAACCACCTGCCGGTGCTCAACGCGACGCTCCACGAGCAGCCGGCGCACGCGCTGCTGCTCAAGTTTGTGGCGGACGCGCCGACCATGACGATGCAGCGCCTCAAGGGGCTCACGACCGGCGGGCTGCCCACGTTCCTCGACATCAAGGACAACATGGCGAGCAGCGAGATCACCGAGGACAACCTGCTGCTGCAGATGCAGCGCGCGCGGCGGCCCGTCGTGTTCATGGGCGACGACACGTGGGAGGCGCTGTACCGCAACGCGTTCGCGCGCAAGTACGCGTTCGACTCGTTCAACGTCAAGGACCTCCACAGCGTGGACCGCGGCGTCGAGCGCCACCTCTTCCCGGAGCTGCGCGACCGCGACGACTGGGAGCTGCTCATCGCGCACTTTCTCGGCGTCGACCACGTGGGCCACACGCACGGGCCCAGCAGCCCGTTTATGGCCGAGAAGCTCGACGAGATGAACGCCGTGCTCGCGCGCCTGCTGGGCGAGCTCACGGAGCCGCGGCACCGCGACACGCTGCTCGTGATCATGGGCGACCACGGCATGTCGGCGGACGGCAACCACGGCGGCGCGAGCGACGACGAGACGGGCGCTGCGCTGTTCGCGTACAGCGCGCAGCCGCTCGTGGACCCGGCGCGCGCGGCCGCGTGGCCCGCGCAGGTGCCGCAGGTGGACCTCGTGCCCACGCTCGCGCTGCTCGCTGGGCTGCCCATCCCGTTCGGCAGCCTCGGCGCCGTGATCCCGCAGCTCTTCCTGGATAACCAAACGCTTGCGCGCGCGCTCAAGCTCAACGTCGCGCAGGTGCGGCACTATCTACTCACGTACTCGGCCGCGTCCAAGCTGCCGCAGAGCGAGTTCGACCACCTGGAGCGACTCCACGACGCGATCCGCGACGACGATGGGGACGACGGTGTTGAGGACGTGCTGGCCGCGCGCGTCGCGGCGCAGCAGGCGTACCTGCGCGAGGCACTCGCGCTCGGGCGCTCGATCTGGACGCAGTTTGACCTCTGCGGCATGGGCTGGGGGCTCGCGCTGCTACTCACCGCGCAGGCGCTCGTCGTGTGGCACCTGTCGGGCGACGCGATGCGTTTTGGCCGCGACGCCGCCACGGGTGCGCTCGCTGGCGCCGTGCTGGGCGCCGTGGCCCCCGCGGCGTTGGCCCCACAGCTGCTGCCGCGGACGTCGCTGGCACGCGTGCTCGCGCTCGCGGCGCTGGGCAGTTGTGTTCTGCCGGCGGGAGCACGTGCCACCACATCGACTGCCACAAGCGGCACGGCTCTCTCCGGCCGCCACTCACTGTGGACGGTCCCGACCGGCGCGTCGCTCGTCGCGTTCGTGACCGTGCTGCTCCACGCGCTCGCGCTGCTCTCCAACAGCTACATCGTCGCGGAGGACCGCGTGATGCACTTTCTCACGGCCACGATCGGGCTCTTCCTGCTGCACTCGGCGCAGCGCACACCGTCGCGTTCTGCCGTCGGCGCCGCGCTCATGTTCCTGGCGGCCTCCCGCGTGACCAGCGCCGTCGAGCCGCCCAACATTATCCACTCGGCCACCAGTCTCGCGCGCACGTGGCTGCCGCTGGCCGCGCTCGTCGGCGCCTCAATGCGAAGCGTGTGGCAAGACCACGGCCGCCACGGCCGTGCCGTGCACGGTATCGCCGCGCTGCTCGTTGTCGCGTGGGCGGGCGCCGCGTGTGCGGCGTACTGGCTTTGGTCGCCGCTCGCGTCGCCGCTCTGGCGCCTCTGGCTGCCACGATCCGTGTTCCTGCTCGCCGCGGCCGCACTCGCGCTGCGGCTGCGCGCCGTGTGGACAGACTCCCAGACCGCGAAGACAATGGCGGCGCCGCTGGCGCTGCTGCTAGCGCTGTCGTATGCACTCGTGCTGGGCCCATCGGCGCCGCTCACGGTGCTCTGTCTGGCCGCGCAGCACGCGAGCTATGCGCACGTGGCGCGCGCGTGCGGCGCGTCCGGCAGCGGCGCCTGGGCCTGGCTCTGGTGCGCCGCGTGCTACGCGTCCTTCTTCGCGACGGGCCACCAGAACACGTTCACGAGCCTCCAGAACGCCGCGGCGTTCGTGGGCTTCGACGACTTCCGCTTCTACTGGGCCGGCGCGCTGCTGGGCGCCAACACGTTCGGCAACTACGCGCTCGCGCTCGCGGCGCTCGCGGCCGACCCGCTGGCACCGGCCACACCGGCGTCCACACCGGCGTCCACAACGTCGTCCACACCGGCGTCCACACCGGCGCCCGCCGGGCGCGCGCTGCTCGTGGCGGTGGCGTACTTTGCACTGAACGCGCTCGTGTCCACGGCGTTCGTGGCGCTGCAGCGGCGCCACCTCATGGTCTGGGCCATCTTCGCGCCCAAGTTCATCTTCGACGGCGCCACGCTGCTGGTCGTGGAGCTGCTCGCGGCCGTGACCCTCGCGGGAGTGACTATGGCGTCACCTTCGAAAACACATACACCACCATAATAGAAGTCTAACTGCCGGCATGAACCGCAGTGGATGCTCCTGTAGCATTTGATACCTGGAATTGTTCCGTCCAGAACGAGTCGACCCACAAGTGATCGGCCATGCCCCCAGCGCCCAAGGACAAGGAGGAGAAGGCGGCGGCCGCGCCCGAGGAGGAGCATGGCGCGGGCTTCCGCGTGGGGCAGGTGCTGCTCGCGCGCTGGATGGGCCAGACCGAGCGCACCTGCGTCGTGATCGACCGCAGTACGTCCACGCGCATTTTAGTTCACTGTACGGGGAGGGCGATAGACGCGTCTAACGCACATTTTGTTGTTGTTGGCGCTGTGCACAGAGGCGGTGGCGAACGACAAGTTCAAGTACTATGTCCACTGGCATGACGTGCGTGACACGATGCGCGTTGAGCTGTGCTCGCTTGGGGCTCCAGGGCGACTGACATACCGCTTGTGTCGCGCTAGTTTAACCGGCGAATGGACGAGTGGATCGGCGAGGGAGAGGTTGTGCGCGAGGGCACCGAGGAAGGTTAGACCCCTGTCGGTCAGATGTGTGCCGGAGGTTAGGCCCCTGTGGCTGGTCTAAAACGAGTGCTGTGGATACAGAGACCAAGCGGCTCCAGGAGAAGCACGGCCACAAGGAGAAGGCGCCACCGGCGGCCGCGGCCGAGGCCGCTGGCAAGGGCGGGAAAACCGGTGGCACCGGTGGCAGTGCCAGTGGCAGTGCCACGGCGGCTGGCGCGGCGGGTGCGACCCCCGAGGAGCCAGCCAAGCGCACGCGCGGGCAGAAGCGCAAGACCCACAGCGACAAGGCGGACGACGCGGCCCACGGCGACGGCTTCGCGTCGCCCGACGAGCACGACGAGCACGAGGGCATGGACGCCGCGAGCATCCGCGAGCACGAGGAGGTCACCAAGGTCAAGAACGTGCGGTTCGTCGAGATGGGCCGCTTCCGCATGGCTGCGTGGTACTTTTCGCCGTTCCCCAAGGAGTTTTTCCCCGACGGCCAGATCGACTGCGTGCGTTACGCCGGCGCTTTGGCGAGGCTGCGTTTGCGGTGGAATGAGATGGTGGGGCTCATGGAACCGGTTTGTTTGTGTGTGCGTGTAGCTCTACTTTTGCGAGTTCTGCATGAGCTTTTTCTGCCACAAGCGCGAGCTCACGTACCACCAGCAGCGCCAGGCCTGCGCTCGCGTGAGTCCTACGCAGTCTACTGGAGAAGGAGAGTTTGACACGCTGACGCACTGACGTTTGATACCCGTGGCATATGTGAGCAGCACCCACCGGGTAACGAGATCTACCGCCACGAGAACCTCAGCGTGTTCGAGGTCGATGGCGCCGTGTCCAAGACGTACTGCCAGAACCTCTGCTATTTTGCTAAGTGAGTGGCGCTGTTGCACGCCCCCCGCATCCGCCACAACTAAACGCCGTGGATTGACATCCCATGTGCTGACAGGCTGTTTCTCGACCACAAGACGCTCTACTACGACGTGGACCCGTTCCTGTTCTACCTCATTTGCGAGGTCGACGCGCGCGGCTTCCACCCCGTGGGCTACTTCTCCAAGGAAAAGTACTCGGAGCTCGGGTACAACCTGGCGTGTATCCTCACGTTCCCATGCCACCAGCGCAAGGGCTACGGCAACTTTATCATCCAGTTCTCGTACGAGCTGAGCAAGAAAGAAGAGAAAGTGGGCTCGCCCGAGAAGCCGCTCTCGGACCTCGGGCTCGTGAGCTACCGGAGTTACTGGACCAAGGAGCTGCTTAAGATCCTTAAGGACTACCCGGAGAAGGAGGTCTCGATCATGGAGCTCACGCGGGTACGTCAGTTACATCTGAGTGGCGAGTGGGTCACTCGTACTTACGGTTCGTGTCACTAGATGACCTCGATCAAGAACGAAGACATCATCTCGACGCTGCAGTACCTCAACATGATCAAGTACTTCAACGGGCAGTACGTGTTTGTCGTGCCCAAGCAGATCCTGGACGAGCAGCTCCTCAAGGTGACCAAAAAGGGCCCGGGCGTGCTCCCCGAGAAGCTCCACTGGGCGCCGCTGCATCTCGACATCAAGCGCGACAAGTGGTCGCTCAAGTCCAAGAGTGCCGACAAGGAAGACTAGCAGAGGATCAGTGAGCATGTGAGGACCCGTTGCGTGGGCCTTATATTTCACACAGTTATACAATCAAATGGGCATGCAAAATCGACTCCGTCCCCAGCGGGCTTTGCTCGTCCGCAACTTGGGGGGGTTCGTGGAGGAGGAGGTTGTCTATGGGCGTGGTGGAACGACGCGAGAGGTCGACCGCGGTGAAGGGTTGGGTTGGAGGCATGATCATAGGCGACGCCCTGGTGCGGGGAGGAGGAGGAGGAGGAGCAAAGGTTCCATACAATACACGACACTGGGAACGATGCGAACACTGGGAGAGCAGACGAAGCGACTGCCTTCTCGAGGTGCCGCGCGGACGGACGACACGACTGGCGAGACGACATGATACGGAGAGAGACACCGAGACAGACAGACAGGGCCGCCACTCGAGCAGGAGGAGGAGCGCCCGGGAGGAGGCGGTGGCGGAGGCGCTCACTGGGAGACGCTGGGTGGCGGCGGTGGCGCGCTGGCGAGCGCCTTGGCCACGGCGTTCTGGAACTCGAGCTTCTGCTCGGCGGCCATCTCGCTCTGCACGGTCGCGAGCAGCTCGTCGAGCACGACGCCCGGGATCTGCGAGGCGCAGGCCACGTGGTGCCACTCCATGAGCATGAAACCTTCGACGTGGATGAACATGAGCCCGAGCTGCCAGTCGCCGCGCGCGATGGCGGCGCTGCAGACCTGGCACGTGGTCGTGTCGGTGGGCGCGACGCGCGCGACGGCCTCGTCGCAGCGGCTCCAGGCCGAGCGGCGGCGCGTGAGGCGCGGCGGGGCGTCCATGACGAGAAGATCGAGATCGCTGGATGCCATGACGGAGCGGAGGCGGCGGGGGCGGCGGAGCGGAGGAGGACGAGTGGAGCGGAGCGGAGCGAGCAGACGAGGAGCAGCGCAGCGCAGACACGACGCGACACCCACGGAGCGGAGTGGCGACGGCGGAGCGGAGCGGAGCTGGTGGCGGTGGAGAAGAGGCGGCGGATTCGCGAGTGGGAGGAGCTCCGCCGTGGCACGGCACCCACGAACGAACGAACTCCCGGGAGGGAAGCCTGCGTGTCGTTGTGGAGGAGGAGGAGGAGGAGGAGAGGGGAGGCAGATTCGGCGCGTGATAATGTGGGGGTACAGTACAGTACTTGGCTTCACTCTCCCCCGTCTGTCGCGCGGTCGTCGCAGCGGGTGGGTGGTAACCAAAAGCGCGCGTCCTCCTGCTTCTCCTGCATAGCGGAGAACCAAACCACTCCGCTCCGCTCGGCCGGAGAACGGTTCCTTGACGCTGCTGGTGCGCGTCCGCGTCGTCTGGCGTCGCCCAGTCCATGCGGCGCGCGCCCTTACATGGCCACGGGCGCGCCGTCCGCGCGGCCGGACGATCAGCCCCAAGTCCCGCAGATTGTAGAGGGGCCGCCAGCTGGTGCCCCCCGGTTTGCGCGTTCCCAGCTGGCCCCGCGAACCGCCACGTTGCGGACCAACTTCACCTGGTGCAGGCTGCCCCGACGCGGCCAAGAGCCGGGCCGCGGGCCACACCCGTCCATGCGGACGCTCCGGTCAGCGGCCGACGGCCCCGCTTTGGCTCTTACAGAGCGAGCGGAGCGCTGGGACAGTTGGGGCGGCGGCGGAGGAGAACCAGGTGGTGCTTTTTGTTCTCCGCGAGTCAGCTCCCCGCGGTCCTGAGTTCTGAACACTCGACTTCAACAAGCGAAAGAAAGGCAGCACGCGCCACACGTCACACACGGCCGGCGGGTCGGCGCGAATGCTGCCGCGCGCCGGGGCTGGCTCCTGAGGAGGTGAGGTCCTCCGGGGTCCTTGAAGCTTCCACCTACAGTGCCGTCAGATACGTGTAGAAACGCAGGCGGGCGTAGTACTTGGCGACCAGGTACTGTACGCATCCATCACGGGTCGAACATGCAAGGCCTCCATTCGTGGGGGTGCTTAGTGTGTACGAGCGGACGGCGCCGCCGCACTTTTTCCTTTCCTACTGTAGTAAATCAGAGCTCTGGGTCTCTCTCGCTCTCGCGCTCCTCAGCGTGAAATAGATTACGTTTCGCCGAGGTATCTCGCGCGCGTGGGGAGAGGGTTCTTTCTTCTTTTCCTCGCGCAGTTCAACTGGGTGCGAGCGACGGACTCCCTCCATCGGGTCCGAGCATCACGCCTGCGCTTACATAAAGTCGTCCGTGTTCGGGCTCCGTGCGCGCTCCACCTCGTCCTGGTTGTCCAAGTGCACAGCCTGGAACCGTTCGTTGCTCACGCGGATTTCGTCCTCACTGTCTTCGTACTCGACCGTATCGGCATCCGCGTCCACGTCGGCCTCACCGCAGTCCACGTCTGCGCCAAAACCGCTCTCCGACGCCAACACCTGCTGTGTTGCGTGGCTGTCAGACGCCACTGTGGACATCAGCAGCCGCACCGTCGGCGCAGGCGGCTGCGCCTTCTCGTTCTTGGTCCAGACGCGCCAGCCCGCTTCGGGCGGTGAGTCGTCGTCGATTTGGCATGGCACAAAGTAGAAATCCTCGTCGGACACGGTGCCTAACAGGCTCTTGTTCGGAGAATACGAGATGTACCATCGACGGGCCTTACTGGGCATGCTGCAGCGGAACAGCGTGTACTCAATGTCCTCTTTCGCGCACGTGTAGATCGTGCAGTTGTCGTGCTGCTGCGGTGTGCTCTTGTAAACCCCGTTGACCGGCTCAAAACCAGCGCCCTCCACAATGTAGTGACGCTCTTCTTCTCGGTACGGGATGCCCAGTGCCTCGCCCAGCCGGCAGAGCGTCTCAAGCTTGCTCGATTCACGGCTCAGCACAGCTAGTCGCCCGCCGAGTGATGGTTTCAACGATTCCAACCGGAGCCATTCGTACATCCATTCCCAGCGGCGGCGATTCGTGGTGAGCCATGCCGCGACAGCCGGGATGTTGTGGTGAAGATCAACGACAGCTACGATCTGGCGATAGACAAAGAGCGGCACGAGGTTGCTGTTCGCATACCGTTGGCGCACTCGCTCGCGATTCTCTGCTGTTGTCAACAATCCAGACTCTGGGTGGGCCATCGCCAGGTTAATCATCTCGTCTTGATGTTCACTGCTGCGTGACAGCAAAGTCTGCAACATCTGTGAGCAAGTATCGATGATTGGTTGGCCCTTCCACCCCGTCTCCGTGCTGGCCATGCACTGAAGCAGTGACTGCAGCAGCAAAGCCGAGGCTGCCAAGTCCCCGTCCACGATACGAATCAACATATCGCCGACAGTCTCAGCATCTTCCTCAAGCGCCGAGTCGAAAAACACTTCGTTGAGCAGCGCGCCTCGGCTCAAGTCACTCAGACCATCTAATCCGTTCACTGACACTGATGTCGGTGTCTCACTATCATCTTTTCGCTTGAGATCATCGCCGTATCCGTGCGCGCGGAGATCTTGGTACACGTTCTTGGCGGCGGCTGACGCCGCGTCGGTATAATACGTCAAAAACCCATCCAGTTCCAGCTCGGTAGGCGAAGTGGACGAGGATGGAGAGGACGACACTTGCTTGCCGTATTTGGATAGTATGCCGTGAGCCTTCTGCTGCACGGCGGGGGTTGTGACCGAGCAGCTCATACACACACCTAGATACCGCTGCAGACGCTCACTGTCCAAACTTGCACGCTCTTGGTTCTGGTACTCTTCGAAGACACTCGTCAGTGCGAGTTCAGCCTTCTCCGAAAGCGTCACTCGGTGCGGATAGTGAGTATTGCTCTCGTTCACAAGTGGCTCCGTGGACCGTCTTGGGAATCCAAGAATCGCGATAATGGCTTCAAGAAGGTGCTGGAAATCTGGTGATGCGTACCGGTTCGAAGTCCGGTACACGTGCGTTGACGCGAATGCAGTTTTGAGCGCGTTAGGGGCGCGATCACCAAGGAAGCAGTTGACGAGACGAGCGATCATGTCGTGCTTACGCATTCCCTCACGCAAGACAGATGAACCGTCTGCACAGTTGCGGATGAGCATAAAGCATTCTTCGAGGTGCGTCTGCTGCAGCACTGGGGTCTGGTCTAAAAATTCAATCAGAACATCCAAGAACCGACCCAAAACTGCTGCATCTTGAGGCGAAGAGCTCAAGCCAGCAGCTGACGCGGACTTCATGTGCGTTTCGTACGCTGTCAACGCGCGGGACGTGAGGTGTACAAAAGACTGCCGTGCGATCGAATCTGGAGACTCGAAGAGGATACTGCGAGTCCAGTCATTTTGCTTCGGCGATGTCGATAGGGCTTCGAAATACTGCGCGCAGATTGGCTTGTACTTCGAAAACTTGGAGGCCAAGACTGTAATCCATCGGGCGATTCCATGCTTCTCACGGGAGTGGAGCAGCACACTGAGGACGAACTCTGTACCAATGTGAGCAAGGGTCGTCTGGATCGCCTCGTCTGACCCAGGAACGATGGCACCACCGTCTCCCACCACAGGTGCAGGTAGATTGGTTGAGGTGTCCCCATCAGCAATGTGAGCGGGCCTCGGCGGTTGATCCTTGAGGTACTTCGATTGGACCATTTCTCGCAAAAATTCGTGAAACTCAACGTCGAAGACGTACGAATTTTGCAAGAACACTTCGTTTGCACGCCACACCTCCGCCTCGTACGGTGATCCTGTACCGTTCTGAGCGTTCATAACCAACGATTCGGCATACTCCGTATCAGTCGGCTCAACCTTCTCGTAGAATAGCATGAGTGCGTTGCTGAACACTTCCATCTCCATCGAGTTATTGGAGCCATGCCATGTTCGCCGCTGGACGCCGCCGAAGCACTCCGCTTCGATATTCTCTGGGTCAAATGGAGAAACGTCTTCGTCGTCGTACTTGAACCACTTCTCAGACACATGGTCGTAAATGAACGAGTAGTAGTGTCCGCCTTGGGCTACTCCGGAATGAACCAGAATTCCCTTCAGCCGATACTCAAACGCATGGTCATTCGCCTCCTGTTCAACTTCATCTCGTCCCTCGGCGTCTTTCATGTCCACATCACCATCACCCCCCTCCGTATCATCGCCGTCTACATCTTCAACGGAGGTCTCATCCTCACCTTCAGTGGATGCGGCAGCACCGCCTTTCTTGGCTTCTCGCTCCTCCAAGCCTTCTTTTGTGTACGGTTTCATGTTCAGATTCATCGGGAACGCACATCTGTTGTTCAGTTTGACAGTCTCGAACGTCGTGTAGTCCAAGTCGAATCGCTTCAGATGGAGAATCAAGAAGTTGGGAAGGGCCCCGAAACATGTCCTGCGGATTGCTGCCTTCTTCGTTCCACATAATTCGCATTCGACCTTGTTGTCACCATCCATGAGCTCTCCTTCAACAAAGCTCGCGAGTGATTCTTCAATACTCTCCTTCCCCCGGATTTGCAACTCGAGGCGAATAAACGGTTCCTCACGCTCGTAACGGTGACCACAGTCTTGCGGGAGTTTCTGCGAGATTAGCTTGCCACCAAGAGTATGGGCCAAACACTGGGTGCCTTGAGGGGTGCTCTTGAGTCCAGTTTCCAGCCGGTCGAGGAGTTTATCACAAAACTCGCTCGCGTCGTTTTGCTGGTAGACAGAAAACTCGAGATTGAGACACTTGCATGAGTCGACCAGCGCCTTGGGATTGAAGTATCGCATCTCGCTGTCCTGCAAGTAGCAGAATGTTCGCTGCACTTGCCGCAATACCTCCAGAGTTGCGTCCATTCCACTCAGCTCAGTCTGCATGATTGCATATCGACCATTCTCGTTTCCTGGCCGTCCCTCTGATAGAACGAAGCTCACTTCATTGCCGTCGTCATACCGAAGGCGATGTCGGCGAGAAGCCTCCTCATAACCGGTTACAGTTGCCTCGTATACCCGTCCATTCATGCACTCCAAAGCGATCCTGCAGCCGACAAGACGTTCCGGGTAACGTTCTGCTTCTGCCTTTGTTGGCTCGACGGGTGTCTCACGAGGAGCGACCTGAGCAGCCAGCAGTCCGTATCGTAGAGTTGGATGCATGAAGATTTGCTGAAGGAACGAATTCATATAACACGAGCACCCTTGGTTCTTCAATCCAACGTGTTCACCGTTCCGCCGTGTTTCCACATTGGATTCCTGGCCCCAACGAAGGTTCTGCTGCGGGTTCAAGTTGTCTGACCTTGTGAACAGTCGAACAAGGCGTTGTTGTAGGTCATGTATGATAGGGGCGTGAGATGAGATCGCGGTGGCAAGTAGCTTGAATGCTGGGCGTCGAGTTTCACTGGACACACACAAGGGGCATCGCCGCCGATCCTCAGATGGTAACGTGAAGAGGCAATCATCATACACCACTTCGACAATCTCCCGCGCTAGCTCGTGCCGAAGTTCAGTTTGATGAAGAATGACATCCCTCAGAAACTCAAGGCAACCAGTCAGCACTTCACTCGACCGCTCGTTGTTTGCGAGGAATTTCGCAGAAAAACCTCCGTGGATTTTGCTGATGATTTCTCGCGCAAGCTTACAGCAGTAATCTGTGAGATTGTCCTCCTGGACCAAGAATCGGAGAAGTCGGAAATACTGGTCACACGTCACAGAGACGTCCTCTAGGCGTTCGACGGAAGCAATCATTCGTTCAAACACCACAATCACGCATGACTTATCGCCCTGGTCGACGTCAAGTAAGGACATGCGGCACACAGCTTGAAGCGAAAGCAACCACTGCTCTCGCACTTGCTCGTTCGGGCAGTTCATGAGAATGTTCGCCATCATGACCCCACCAAGAGATGGACTCTTCACATACGCTTCGGCCGCTTCCCGATCTCTTTCAACGATGAACCTTGCAGTCTTCAGTGCGTCAATCAAAATGCGCTCTGACTCGTTCGCAGAGTGTTCCGTCATATTCCCAACAGGGGAATACTCCGCCGAGATCAAGTCTGCAATTTTCAGTGCCAGACGAACATAATCTTTTTGCTCGACTTGGACGCCACTCAGATCACCAGAGCCCTCAGTCTTGCCGCTCATATCCGGTTCGTCAACATGCTCTTCGTCGTCTCGTGCGTCAAACAAACAGCTTCGTAGAATTCTTAATGCGACTGCTGCTCCCTCGTTGAACAAACTGGACTGTACATTCGCCTCCAAGAAATACGCGAGCACTGCGGCAAATCCACCCTCCGATATAAATTTGTGCTTGAACCCTTCTGCAAACGCCATTTTCGAAGGTTCCGACGGTAAGAGCAGCGAGTCAACAATCTGGAGGATGTAGATTGGTTTGTTGTGTGACGGTTCTCCCAGTAACGACATCCACTCGGCTTTGAAGTCTGTACCGGCGGTAATTGACGAGGGAGATCCGGTGTCCATTTCAGCATCGCTATCATTTCCGCTTGTCGGGATAGCACCGTTGAGATCCGGATATCCACCCAGCCGGGTGACTTTACTCAAAAGCTGAGCGTTTGTCGGCAACTTGTTGAGCAGGTCCCATAGCGACTTGTGAATAGTGGGGTGTGCAGCAACCGCATCGAGGACGTGAAATAAGACCTCAAAGTATTCCACATCCTGGGAGATGAGGCTTCCAACTGAACTTGGTCTTGCGTCTGTGGAGATGTCCATCGCTTGATCGGCATCGGGAGATAGCGGCCGTTGGACGACTGAGCTGAATAGAAGAACTCGGAGCTCGCTCGTCTCTGAGATGCGAAGATCCGTCACTGTTTTCTGATCTCCCGAGAGGGCGGCACCAGCGCAAAGGATCTTCGTCTGCTGAATAGGATGTCCGATGAGTCGCTCAAGGTGCTTTCTAAGCTGTCCGAGAGTCATGTTGGCGAACACTGTCGTGTACAAAGTGCGAAATGCGTTTTCCTGCGCATTACCAGCGCCTCCGCCGCCACTTGGAATCCTCTGAGCGATCACCTTCACCTTGAAAATGGCTCCACGACCACTCCTTCCATGGGAAACCCCTAGCGTCAGCAGAGACGATGTGGGGCCCTTATCTTCTTGAGCTTGTTGATTCAAGCTGTCCACGAATCCGTTTAAGAGTTGAGTGGATTGCTGCACTCGTCGTAACGCATCAGGACTAGCGTCCACGACAGCTGATAGGTGCGTGAGGATTCGGTGCAGGAAATCCTTGACACAATCTGCTGCTGTCGTTTCAACTCCACGCGCACATATACCACGATACACGCGCAGAAGTTCGTCGGAAGCTGGCTTCGCAACCTCTATGGGGGATTCGAACGCGATTCCCCACAGAGCATCGATACCCAAAATCCTTCCGATTCCAACAGGTTGCATTGCTCCCTGGCTGCTTGAGACGATCTGTGCATTCACTGCGACAAAATACGAATGAAAGCATTGGTATCCCAATGGCCCAAGTGACGAAAACTCGGTACGCTGGCAGAGAAGATCGTTGAAGATGAAGTGCCGAGCTTCAGTCGAAAATGCAGACGAGATGAGACCAACTCCTTCATCGACGACTGAGTCCATTTGGACAGAACTGGCATCATCTTGACGGGAGATCGAGTAGTTTGCGTGGTTGAAGAACGCCAGGCAGCACTCACGCTCGACAGAGGAGGATGAAAGAGCATCCCAGAGGCGCTGGATCTGTTCAATGCTAAGATCGAGCATCGGGCACCTCACGTGGATATAGTGAATCAGCTCGAGACGATGTCCGATTCCAGTTTGGTAAACTTCTGGAACCACTGACGATGGTTTCTCCCGAGCTCGACCAACGACCGCAACAAGTTCATCGAATAGAAGACCAACAAGCTCGTGTTCTCGATTCAGTGCTTCGATCACAGCCGCCATCTCAATCCCGTACGAGTCGATAAGAAACTTGAGAAGTTCCAAAGATGACGACGCTGTTGTCGCTTCCGTGAACGAATCGCTTTCAGCTTCATTGGAAAAGCACGATTGCTTGATCGCTTCAATACATTCAGCGAGGAACTCTCTTCGCAGGCTTTCTCCATGTCCGCTTCGCAAGCCAACTTGAAAGAAGTCACGCAGACTCTTGCTCAATCGATGCGCTTGCGCGGCACCAGCACTGGTTGCACCATTCGAGCGCTGGATGGACCACATCAGCCGCAACACGTTTTCCGTGATTTCCGTTGCTTTCTCGTTGAAAAAACCAGGAGATACCTTCGCCAGCCGTTCCAGGAACCCAATGATGTCCGATATACTCTCATGCTTCTCTCGTTTCTTCTCGAGGCTTTGGCTGATCTGGTCGACTAACCTCAATACTAACGAATCCGATAGGAAGGGAACTGTCGATATGAGAAGGTTGTGGATCTCGTCAACAAGCGCTCGATCTTTTTGCAGACACGAACCCCAGATGATATCCAACGCGTCCTCACTGAGCTTGTTCGACTCGGCAAGAAATTTAACGAGGGGTGCACTGCGAGAGACGACCTCACGATGAATTCGATCACCGAAAATCGTCTCCGTGATATGCTTCTCAATCACCCACGCTCCTAGAACATGGTCGAAACGAGTCGGATCGAAGCTTCCATCCTCATCATCTTCCCGAACTGCCTCAGGGATCAACTCTGGTGCCGGTGCTTCACCCTTACCGATTGGCATCCAATGACTACTTGGAGGAAGACGCTCTTCAAACTGAGATTGGTGCTGGTAGTAATCAACGTCCTGGTCAGAGCCAGGTTGCATCTTGTCTGCTTCTGAGATAAACCACCACTTGAGCCCACTCTTCATTGTGCAGCAGAAAAGTGTGAACACTTGTCCAGTCTCTTCTTTTTTCAGCACGTATGTAGCACTCCCCGCGTCTGACTTCAGACTGTAAATTCCATTCACGGCTTCGGTCCCTGCGTTGCGAACGAGGTAGCGCGGCGGATACGCTCGCGATGAACGAGCACAACTGACAATCTGGCTCATTTGCTCTAGACCGAAGAGTCGGAGAGGCAACGACGAAGATTCCACACACCGGAGTGTAAGGTCGAGCCAAAGAGAGTTGATTGCCGTTCCCATGGCAACATTAGCGTCCACAAAGCGCCGCACAATCGTGACCACAGCGCCGATTGCGTCAGTCGACTCGCGCTTCAGCAACGGCTCCGGAACGCGCACAAAGTACGTCATGATCAGCGAACATAACCGAGTGATCACTTCTTCAGGCACAGCACTCCGGAAATCGAGAAGCGCTTGAAGCAGAATTCGGATATCATCACTGTCTAACAGATCCATCGACGTTGCGGCGTTCTCATCCTTCGCTTCATTTGTGTCGTCGGTATCCAGTGTTTTCATGATGACTTCAAGTGTCTCCAGCAGAAGATTGAAGCCCTTGAGCTCGCAGAATGCAGCGATACATTGCGCGCGTACTTCCGGCGCACCACCCACTTTGTTCCAGTAGCTGCCCATCATCGCTGATGTACGCAGGTCCTTGTAAAACGTGCGTTTCTTGTTGAAGACCATGACAAGAACAGGCAGCACTTGCGCATAGCGACCCCCCTTGAGCTGAGCAACGATCAGTGGAATCGAGACCGCCAACGTCTGCGTCACACACGATTTCTCGATTGTGCCGATTTTGCTCGAGCTACACAACATCGTGAAAGCGCCACAGGTCAATAGCACACCCAATATGCCATCCCTTCCATGCAGCTTTAACGTACTGCTGGTCCAGCATGATGCTGACGATGCGACCAAATGCATACTCGAGGAACCGTTGCGACTCGTCGCGCTCGATGTGGTTCAACGCCGAGGTCAGCGACTTGACAGCGTTCTGCCACCCGACCGTCGATTTGACGCGCAGGTCTTCGGCCACGATCTGGAACAGCGCGAGTTCTTCTTCGTCCATCTCGTCGTCTGCTGCAGTTTCGCGATAGAAAGCGTTAGTCCACCCAGAGCGTGTGGGTTCAATTCGCATCAGACGCGCTCAACTCACTGTGGATGCTGTCGGACTGGGATTTCTTGCGGCGCTTCTGGTTCTCGGCGGGCACGCGCTCCATGTGGTGCAGTTTCTTGTCGTGCGGCGGCGGCGACGCGGTCTCGACGATCTCGACGGTCGCGCGGCGCGGCGCGTCAGCCGAGTCGTCCGCGCAGGGAGCGCCGTTGCCGTCGCCCGTGTCGCTGCCGGTGCTCGCGCCCTGCTCGTGGCGTCTCCCCGTCTCGTGCGCGTCCGCCGGAGGGGTCGTGGTCGACGTGGTCCTCGTGGCTGGCGCTCTCTCTCGGCCCGCGCACTCGCGGAGTGCGGCAAGCAGAGAGACACCCGACCGACTCCGACCGTCCGCGTGGGCGACCTACGCGCTTACTGAGAGAGTGACTGCGGCTGCTCTCGTTGTCTCGCCTCCGCGTCCGCTGGGAGGAGGAGGAGGAGGAGGAGGGCCTCGAGCGAGCCAAGATGCGGCGGGCGAAGGTGCTTTCTCTTCGCCTCCCGCGGCGATCGGAATCAATCCAAAAAGGGGGAGGAAAAAGGAAAGGTGCCGGTGTCCCGAATTTCTTCGCGCTTCGTGAGGGACACACACCCGCGCCACACTGTGAGTATCTTTGGTCCCGAACGTTCCGTGTGTCAGATGGCTCCAACGAGGGACACGAGGTTCAAGTTGTCCACAAGAGCAAGAAACCAGAGAAGGATGCGCGGCGAGGTGTCGGCGCTGTTGTCGCCGTCGCGACGGCGCTCGCTGGTGGGCGCGCCGCCGGGCGACCGCGTCGCCGCCGCCGCGCGCGTGCAGATCACGATCGACGCGCTGGAGGACGAGGCGTTCCTGCGCGCGCTCGAGGAGCAGCTGCAGCTCCATGTGGACGCGCTGGACGAGGTGGACCTCGTGCTGGGCGCCAAGCAGATCAACTACCTGGCGTTCCGGCTCCACGAGGCGCTGGAGCCCAAGCGCGACCCGGAGACCAGCGTGATCCAGGCGTGGACCATCCAGCCGCAGGCGCAGCTCCGCATCAAGATGAGCAGCCACATCCAAGTGCTCAAGCTCTCGACCATGCTGCGCGAAGTGCGCCGCCTGCGCATCCACCAACAGTCGCTGCTGCGGTCGCCCATCGAAATCGAGATCTTCCCGTCGCTGCGCGTGATCGAAATTGTCCACACGGAGGTCGCGGTGCTGGGGAATGTGCACTTTTTCGCACGCCAGCTGCGGAAATTCCGGCTCGAGCATACACCGCTCGCGAGCCTCGCGCAAGTACTGTCCCCTGCCAAGGCTGACGGCGCGCCTTTCACGGCATGGAAGCAGCTGGAGTCGTTACGCATTAACTGCTGTGCGCTGCCGCGCATTGACGCGTGCTTCAACCAGCTGGAAGCTGTCAAAGTGGTAGACCTCGCATGGAATGAGATTGCGGCGTTTGAACAACCAGTGGAGATGGCGTCACTGCAGTGGCTCGACTTGCGCCACAACAAGCTGTCGGTATTTCCACCACTTGCGAAACTCTCAAATCTCAAAGTGCTGGATTTGTCGGTAAACCACATTCAGTCGCTTGAAGGGGTCCAAGCGCTACCAGCCTTAATCGACCTGGATGTATCCAGCAACGAGTTACAAGATATAGGCGAGCTCGAGCTATTGACTGAATTGCACGAACTCCGCCGACTTGTGATTAGGGAGAACCCCATTGCTCGACGCCCCGATTACCGCCGAGAAGTGTTCTTCTACCTCGGTGAGCGGGTCGAAGTCGACGATGAGCCATGGGCGTTCGTGGAGATTCAAAGCATGAAGAGCAGCCGTCAGCTTCAAGTACTAGGCGCCGTAACAGCACAGAGTGTGGCTCCTACGTGGGCACCAGCGCAGGTTGTGATCCAAGCCAATCCTTGGCCTCGCACAAATGTGACTATGATGTATCCTATACTGCCGAAAGCTGGAACTCTTCTACCCCGAGAGGCCGACATCATCCCGCCCCCTCGCATGTACTCACCACGGCGGCGAAACGTTCAACAGTCGGCAGCTCGAGGACACTCAAGCTTAAAAACATCCGCAACGCTCGATCGGCCAGGTACACGAAGCAGTGTCGAGGGTACTATGACTGAAGTTACAGAGGAGCATGATGAGATGGATCACACCGGTGACTCGCAAATTCGAACTGTTGACGATTACTTTCGCCTACAAGCGGTCGATCCTAGCATACGGGCGATGAAGAAACCGGATGAGCTGGAAATTCCTGTCGATGGTGCGTGCAGTGTTCAAAAGGCCTCATGTTTACTCGAGTGGCAATCCTCTTACTCTTGATGTGGTGCAGACTCGATCGAATATGCTAGCGACAGTGATTCTTCAGACTCTGAAATGGGCCGCAGAAGCCGCAAGTACACGGAAAGTGATTTCATGCGCGACTTTGAAGAAGAAGAAGCCATCGGTGCCGTCGAATCGGGTGGCCGCACGCGGCGCTCGTCCTCAGCTGCACGGAAGCAGCAGCGGCAGCAGGTAATCAATGCCTCGATGCTCGCGCGGCTCCTTGCAAGCGATGACTGACGTCATAATTTGGCATGTTTGTAGTCTCATGTTGGCGGAAGTGAAAGTGTTCGCGTCCTTCTGAGTGCAGAAGATGCCGCAGTATTTGATTTGACCTTCGGAATCGACGGTCTCTCCGCGACCGTGGATGTTAAGGTAAGGTTTGTGGTTCACTTGGTACAATGTGTGCTCATACTAATCACATTCCTATAGAGCAACGAAATTCTTGAGACGCTCCATGTTCGTGATCGCGAGTCATCCATCGCGTTCAGTCGGAGACTTCCTGACGTGGTGGCTATCGGCACATCGACACAATCGGCTCGTGCGAAGATCGTGCTGCTCAAGCTGCGTAAACTGGACCACTCGCTGAATGGTGTGACGTACCAGATCGAGTCCTCAATGACTCTTGCCCGCCTTTTGGCTCCACTGCTCGGTCATCTGTATGTGCCGACCGCTGGTCACCAGCAACCCACCACTTGCGTTTGCTCCAACTGTGGAGGCGTCTCGCATCTCTCACCAGAGTACGTGGACTCGGTTCTCGGTCGAGCGGGTGCTAGCACCACCAGTAGCACACTGTACCTACACTCCTGTCTGCTCTGCGCGAGCCACAACGTGCGTGAGGTCACGAGTGAGCGCATGCTTGCGATCTACGCGGCTGAAGGAATGACGCACTTGGGCAAGCGCTTGAAGCCCCCCAGTGAGCGACGTGCGCAAGAAGAAGTCGGTTTCTTGCTAGAGGAGCAGGATTTCAGCGCGAGAGAGATCCATGACGTCCACGAGTGCATCATGATTTCTTCCAACGGAATCCGTGAGGTCACGACGGCGACTGCGGCGGCATTAGCCACCGCGGGGCCTTAAGGTAGCAGTCCGTCGAGTGGGCGCCGGTCAATCGGGCAACACCGGTTATAGGTAACCCAACGCGCGATACAATGACGATGAAACACGTGGCCGCATGGAAGTGCTTCTACCTGGTGTGAGCTGGTCTCCATGGTGTCTTGACGCAACTCGCCCAAGCAGATCGTGCAGGTGACGGGGGCCTCGTCCGTTTCTTCCGCTCCTTGTCGCTCTATCGCGCGCCGCCGCGCGAGAAGAAACGACGCCATTCGGGCCTGCTGGTCGCGGGCGATCTCCAGTCTGCGCGCCATCACGCGCCGCGCGCGTTGGTGTGGGTCATGGTCGTCGTCGTTCGCCTCGTCGCTCTCCCGCGCGCGCTTGTGGGTGGCCCGGCGACGGGTCGCGTGGTCGCCCTGTTCTCCATCCAGCGCCCGCTTTACCGCCCGCGCGACCGCCAGCACCAGCGCAGGCTCATGCATATCTTGGTGGTCTTGTCCGATTCGTCTACAGTCGCCGCTGCTGCCCGTGGCGCGCCGCGCCATCGCCGCGTCGGCGTCCCTCGGCGAAGCCATGTTCATCCCGTTTGTGGGGAATGTGGGTGACGACGGACTCATCCCACCTTCTCTTCAAGCCTCCTTGGTTCCATTCCCGCTGTTTCACGATCGTCGCGTCGGAGAGAATATGCATTCTCAGAGTTTCTTCCCCTTACAGTTGAAGTCCCCTCTCTTTCTTCTCTCGGTCCAGAATCCAAGATCGCCGCCAACCATGAGCACCAAGCTGCGCCGCGGCGTGGACGACCGCGCCGTCGAGGAGCCGCTTTTAGGAGGAGACGCCGGCGACGCCGCGTGGGGCAAGCCGCGCCCGGCCCGCCGCTCGCGGCTGCGGCGCGCGGCGCTGGTGCTGGGCGGCGTGGTCGCCGTCGCGGTGGTCGCGCTGCTGGTCGTACAGTCGCAAATGCGCCGCATCGCCACGGCGGCCATCGCCTCGACCGCGATGACCATCGAGCGCATGGAGCTCACGCGCCCGCAGCGCGACGCGCTCACGCTGTCGGTTCGGCTCGACGTGGACTCGCGCTCGCTCTTCCCGGCGCGGCTGGCCGCGACCAACTTTACGATCGTGTACAAAGGCACACGCGTCGGCGAGTTTGACGCGCCGGCGATGGACGTCGCGCACGGCCGCAACGCGCAGCGCTTCCAGAACACGACGCTCCGCATCGCCAACCACTCGGCGTGGGACGCGTTCGCGCGCGACCTCATGGTGTCCAAGACGCTCGCGTACGACATCCGGGGCAACATCTCGCTCTCCGTGTCGTTGATCGGCGGGCTCATTCGTCTCAGCGCGTCGGACGTCCCGCTTCAGAAGACGATGAACTCCGAGGGTATGGACGGGCTCAAGCGCATGGAGATCGTCGACATCGTGATGGACAAGTCGACGCAGACGCAGGTGCTGGCGACCATCAAGACCTGCCTCTTCAACCCGTCGAGCGTGAGCATCCGGCCCGTGGGCCGCATCTGTATGGAAGCCCACTACCCCACACCAAGTGTAGCCAGCCATGTAGCTCACTTGATGACTGTTGGCGAAGCGAGCATCAACGTCACGCGCGATGACCTGTCGCACCCGTACTGTGCGACGAAGAACGGCAAAAATATGAGCCACGGCTACAATTTGTTGGAGCTCGAAGGCCAAATGCTCGGGACGAACCCTGTCGCGATTAGCGGTTTGATCTCCAAGTTTCTGAGCAACACACCCGCAGAAATGGCTGTTGTGGCTTGCACGCCTCGAGCCACGAGTGTCGACATATTCAATAACGCCATGATGGGGCTGCAGATCCCAGCTGTGCTTCCGCCCCGAAAGGAACCGCTGGTAGGACGCATGTTCTTCAAGGGTATCACACTCGATTCGCCCGAGAAAGACCACGAAAACGAGTTCATTGGATTGAACACGAGTGTTACAGTCGAGGCTTCGAGCCCACTCGGACCCTCGTCTGCGCTACAGCTCAAGAACATCGACATGACTGTGGGGCTATACGCCTCCCTTGAAGGCTTGAAAGATGAACGACTGTTGGGGACACTCACGACTCAACAGGTGAAGATCATCGATGGCCGACTTGTCCAGGTCAGTAATATCTCCGTGAGCTGCGATGCGAAATTGGGCTTTGAATCGGAGGGCAATGCATTTGGTGCGTTCGTCCGCGAGTCTGTGAAGAAGCGCAAGGTGCAGCTTCATCTCCGTGGGCGTCTGAATGTCGTCGCACAAGGAGCTCTTGGTACGACAAGGTTCAATTTGTCGTTGATCATGAACATGGCTAACCCGTCCACGATTGTTGAACAGGCACGCTAAACCTCGAGGGCCTCCCTATGGATGCTACTTCAGAGCTTAACGGCATGGATGACCTTCAATTGGTCAGCATCGACAAGTTCTCGCTACCAGGAGAAGCTGCGGCGCCTCATGGCGAGGTCTTGACCACCGAAATTTCGCTCTGGAACCCCTCGCTCTTTGCTGTCTCTATCGGCAACGTCCAGATGGATTTGGGGCTCGCGGGTTCCGGGGATCATCTCGGTGAGCTAGGTGGTTTGATGAATCTTGGAGTGGGTGGTAACAAGCTAAACTTGAAAGGTCGAATCGATCCGCGGGTGGACGCCCACGGACGTGTGAGCGCGGGCGTCGCGGATTTTTTCTCGAGGTATCTCAGAGGCGAAGGCTCTCGCGTGGTCGTCACCATCTCTGCCATCGAGCGTGCAACTTGTGTCTGGATGTCCGAGGCGTTGATCGGTTTGAAGATCGAGACAAGCTTTCCTGGGGTTGAAGCCGGTTTCGAGCTGATATCAGGTCTGGAAATGCGTGAACTCGACGTGGCCATGGACGTTGCAACTAGTACTACAGGGTCAAACACGCGCATGCGCGTGCGAACTGACCTCACTGCAACTCTAAAAATGCCCTCGTCGATTGCGATTCCGCTCAACATTGCCAATGTCTCGGTTGCGTTGACTCTTCAAGACATTGATCGTCACACTATGGGCATTTTGAAGTCGGGACGCGAATTGTGCGAGTACAAGCAATATCCGAGCGGGTATTTTCGGCTCAACATGGCCAACTACTACCCAGTCGAGTTTCCTGACGCTGTGGAAGCTGCCTCGATGGCGACGTTTGTCACAGACATGCTGACTAAGAGCGGAAACGTGACGATGCGCATCACGGCAACGAGAGTCCCGGGTGCGGAACAAGGCGCTTACCCGGACGTTGACACTCGCATGGGCTTGCTTCCTTTGGCCGGAGTCCCTATCGCTGGTGCACCTCAAATCCCGGGCATGAATGCCTTCCGCGATCCACCGGTGAAGATCCTGAGCGTCGATATCTTGGAAGGTGCGGTCGACTCGATGACGATGGATATGTCTTTTGAGATCACGAACCCATCCATTGTCAAGACTGCACTTGGCAAGCTCGTGTTGAACGTGTTCTCGTCCCAAGCGCGGATGGGAGAGGCAATAGTGGAGAACTTTGTGCTCGACTGTTGTCGCAAGAAGTCAATACTTCGTGGCAAGTTCAAATTCCACCCGGCAGAGGATGACATACCAAGCGCGACCAAGTTCCTATCCAACTTTGTCACCGGTTATTTCACGGACGGAAAGGCCCAAAACGTAAGACACTCGACTGGATGCTCATTGTGACCCAACCTAACGTTCTCGTGATTATTCTATCGTTGCAGATCGTGATTGGTGGCTCGAAGGAGAGCACACCTCTGGATGTCTTACAGCCGGCGCTAGTCGCTCTGCGCATTCCGTCGCTTCTGCCGACGCTACCAGATTTGTTCCCCGAGACGCCATCCCTTGTGTCGTCATCTATGCTGTATCTGCCCTCAATTCTGCATCTCAACCAAATGCCGACGTCGCTGAAGCTTCAGAACCCGTTCAGCGAGAACATCACGGTGACGGGCGTGGATCTCATGCTGTATCCGTGCGAAAAGCAGCGGAGCGGTAAGTCTGTGTCTCGCGTTTGCTGCTCTCACAACCGAATCATGATGGTTTTGTTTGTTGTGCTATGCAGAGAATAACTCGCTCGTGTGTGACTCGTATTACACCGTTCCACTCGCACGGTTTGCCCCCGATCAGTTCGAGCGGATTTTCATCCCAGCCAAGTCAACAGGTTGCTACTCGTGCTGCCAAGGAGCCCAATGCACGACTCTGCCGCTGTGCCCACAGGCTGTGACCGTGGGCAAATGCATGGCAGCAAGCGTTGAAGGCTTCATCAGTGCAGAAGCGATTGCCGCGCTCTTCCATACGGCGACGACGGGGCTACTCATGCGTGTAAACGGCACGATTGGAGCGGCGATCGGCGCGTACGAATCTCATCTCTTTTACAAGCAGGACGGACTGTTAGTCACGCTGGCCAGCCGCGCCTGAGTACAAGTACGAGCCATCCGGGGCCGAAGTGAAGCCAAGCTGTAAAGTGCTAGGCAAGTTCAAACTACGGCAACTACATTCCTCTCTGATTTTGAACCTGCTGTTACGGCAACCCAAGCCAGGTCTCCGCTGTTGTGGGTACATTCCCCAGGACTTGAGCCAAGAGCAGACCAATCAGGTACAACATCCTATATAATCGAATATATCATGTGATCCACTCACGAGGGTGTATTTGCTTAAGAAGGTTCTTGCGACAAGTGAGGTGGACCCGAAGTGAGCCTGTGTGACCAAGGGGATGGACAACTCCGGAGACCACGTTCGAGAAGCGGACCTCGGCGCGGGGCCTCGCGGCCTCGCCGGGGTTCTCCATTTTCGAATCCGACTGCAAGTCCATTGAACCACCTCAGCCTCCGGCCAACCATGACCGTCAACTTCTACTATCCGGCGCTCTTTGACGAGACGCGCGCTGCGCCGCAGAACTACCCGCCGCGCGTGGAGGAGGCCGTGCAGGAGATCCACAAGGCCTGCAAGGGCATGGGCACCAACGAGAATACCATCATCCGCGCGCTCACCATGGTCAACGACATCGACCGCGAGCTCATCATGCGCCGCTACAAGGAAGTGTACAGCGAGGACCTCGAGAAGCTCATCGACAGCGAGACCTCGGGCGACTTTGGCTTCCTCGCGCGCCTGCTCTGCTTGCCGCTGAACGAGATGGAGGCGATGATCCTCAACAAGGCCTGCAGCGGTGCTGGCACAAACGAGAAGCTGCTCTACCCGGTACCATCTCTTGCTCTGCGTGCGCTACTGAAGTGGTTCTGATGTGCTGACTATGTGGTATGTGTGTCATCAGATTGTGATCGGCCGCACCCCGGAGGAGTTGGCGCTGCTCAAGCGCACGTACTTCGAGAAGTACAACAAGGATCTCGGCGTTGTGCTCAACTCGGAGCTTGGTGGCGACTTCAAAAAGGTCATCATGGCATCGGTGCAGGTGAGAACCTCCATGTGTGCATACTGACTTTCTCGGTGTCTCACCCATAAACGTGTATTTGATGACCCAGGCGCAATTGATCCCGTTCAAGCCGGAGTTCCACACTGATGCCAAGGCACAGGAGGATGCGGAGAAGCTGTACAAGGCTGGTGAGGGCAAGTGGGGCACGGACGAAGAGACCTTCATCAAGATCCTGTTCTCGAGCCCGCCGCAGTACTTTGAGATGGTCAACGCCTGGTACGCCAAGAAGTACAACAACACCATCCACGTCGCGATCGAGAAGGAGTTCGGTGGCGATGCCAAGAAGGCGCTGCTGTTCTTTGGTGAGTTTGCCTGCGAGGACACCCTCTGGAAGACCTGACTGAGACTGACGCATTATCCTTCGTTGCGTGTAGTTGGTGTGTCGCTCGACCCGTACAAGACGTTCGCGGAGCTCCTCGAGAGCACGATGAAGGGAATTGGCACCGATGAGCTCGGTCTGAGCGCGACGCTTGTGCGTTGCCGCCCGTTCCTCGGTGAAGTGAGCAAGGAGTACGAGCGCATCTACAAGAAGTCGCTCAAGGACCGCATCAAGGGCGAGGCCGGCGGCGATTACAAGGCGCTGCTTGTCGCGCTCATGGACGCCCCCGCCAACCCGTGACCGTCGTCAACCAATTGTGATGGTCGACAGCCACCGTTTTTTGTTGTCTCTCGGGCAGTCAAAACAATCGCATCAACGTCGTTCCATGTTGTCTCTTCATTCACTTGTACCCATTTGGGGGAGCCCTTTATTTGAAGCATACCAGCTTGTACAGAATGCACAGAGATAAGACAACATGGCCTGACCATTTTGTCTCTAAACCAGTGCACTGTGACGACGCGCGTGCCACAGCATCTTACTTTTGGTATGCTGCCCAACCCATCGAGGTTTTTCTCGCCCACATCTACTGATTTACTGATCCAACCACCACATCCCCATCGCCCCAACAGCTCCCCCAAAAACCGACACCTCCAAGCGCCGGAAACACGGGAAACACGGTAAACATGGGCAAAGCGCGGCAGGCACCACATCCCCAAAAGCCTCTCGCGGGCGCCGCAGCACCGAGCGGCTCCGCGTGCCGTCGCGCGTGCCGCCGGCGCGATGGTAGTGGCAGTGCCATGGGCGCCGCGGCGCTAGCTGGTGTCGAGGTTTTTTCGGCCGCCGTAGTCGCCGCCGAGCCATCACTTTCCATCACTTTCGCGAGAGACTCCTCTCCGCCGTGTCCCAAGTGTCCAAGTCTCCCCCCTCTGGGTGAGCTGTGCGAGCGCTCGTTCATTTTACTTTTTGCGGCGTCGGACACACGTCTCCGAGTCGCGCAAAGGAAGAAGCAGACGCCACGCTCCTCACCGCAGCTCAACGCGTATAGCCAAGATGGTGACGATGTCGACGAAGACCGAGGAGGTGCGAACGCCGCAGGACACGCAGCCGCAGCAGCAGTCGCCGATCGCGATGAAGCGGCAGCTCTTGGTACGCGAGACGGCGCGCGCGTACGACGCGCTCGTGGTCGGCATCAAGGCGAACGAGACGACGACGACGACGGCGACGACGGCTCCCGCTCCGGCGGTCCACACGGGCGCGCGCTTGCGCGTGTGCGACCTGCGCAAGGTCTTTGAGCGTGCGCCGGGCCAGGAGGTGTCGAAGATGACCCCCGCGTCGAGCCACAAGGTGCGCGCGGCGCGCCGGTCGACGCGCTTCGACGTGTACGGCTGGGTGACGACCGCACAGAAGTCCCCGGCCTGCGCTGAAGACGACCACGACCATGATCACAGCGACCAAGGCGACGATATCGGCGAAGCCGACGATATCGAAAATGTCGACGACGCCGACGATGTTGACGAAGCCGAAGATATTGACACAGCCGTCAGTTTGGACAAAGCCAACGCTACGGACGAGACCGACGATACTGGCGTAGCCGAGAAGGCCGCCACGGAAGAGAAAGCCCGCGTCGGTGCTCGCGCCGATATCGAAGAAGCCGACGATAACGGCGATATCGGCGAATGTGAGAAGGCCAAGATGGAAGAGAAAGCCCATAGTGGCGCTCACGCCGAAGATGATGAACGTGGCGACGACGGTCAGTGTCATGATAGTGGTGACAAGCAAGATGCGGAAGAACAGGAGGTCCGAGGCGACCACGATGACCAAGAAGGTCAAGACGGCCACGAAGGCCAAGAAGACCAGGAAGGCCAAGAAGACCAGGAAGGCCGAGAAGACCAGGAAGGCCGAGAAGACCAGAACGGCCTCGATGGCGAAGACACCCACGAAGAAGTACCGCAAGCCGAGGCTGACGTCGCTGAGGAACCGCGCTCGGCGCTCCACGAGGACGTTGCGATGTGGACGAAGGTTATGGTTTGGCGCGCAGCCAGTGTCAAGGTCCAGGTCGAAGGCGAGCAGCTACTCCGTACGATCCGTGAAGAGGTTCGTGCGAGTGTGGAGCACGATGGTGGTCAGTGTGACGGTGGTGAGAAGAAGATCAAGAACAAGATGAAGATGGTCGACGATGATGCAGATGATACGGACGCGACGGAGGAAAGCGATGGCTCCGACGACTCTGCTGGCTCTACTGACTCTGATGACATCGAGGACGTGACGGAAGATAAGTGCGAAGGCGAGAGCGACATCGAGAGCAACATGGAGCCGGAGTGCGAGTTGGAGGCAGCGTTCATGGCAGCGACAAATGCTATCGCCGAGCCACTCGACGCCGTGAGCAAGATCGACGCGGACCAAACCGACGCTGGTGGTCCTGAAGCTGTCGATTCTTTGACTCGGACTCCGGCACTCGCGGCCGCAGGTACGGACGAAGTGGTCGCCGTTGAAGCTGAAGTGGAGGTTGAGGTAGAGGTTGCTGAAATCGGCATCGAAAGCGAAGTCGTTCCGGCACCGGCCTTGGCATCGACCGCGATGTCACCATCTCGCACGAGCCGGTTGCGGCTGCCAACGCTTCGACCCCGCGCAGCGCAAGTCGTCCCAGCGACTTCGCTCCGGGGTGCAGCTCCGACCACGACCTCGACCTCTCTCCCGACCACAACGTCGATTGCTGCCCCGGCAGCGACTGCGATGATGAAGGCGTCCTCGAACCGTCGTCATGTCGTCGAACGTGGTAGTCGCGTGGCGGCGGCACCGCGTCGTCCGCGTGTGCAGCGTTCCACGGTCGTGGAGTCCAAGTACCTCAAGTACGAGACGCTGTCGGAGTCGTACCAGCGCACAGTGGCGGGCGCTGCGGCCAAGCGTCGCGCGCTGGAAGGCAGCCGTGAGCAGCAGAGCACTTGGAGATGATTGTCGGGTATGTGTGTCTGCAGTGGTTTGTTCCGCTGAATCACTACGGCACGGCCCATCTGGCGACGGGAACGATGAAGCAGGAAAGCTCAAGGTAGAGGAAGAATGCGGACGAGGAGGGCTCTCGAAGGACTACAACGTAAGAGTCTTCCCACCGGACGAACGACTGAGGGACGGCAGTCGTCCAAGATGATCGAACTAGTAGGAGTGGCAGTAGCGAGCGCCAAGTGCACGAGCGCAGTATGGCGTGCCATATTTATGGATATTTATGATAGCCTTGTGGCTGCATACAACTCTATTCGCTTCTGTTTGGTGTGTCGGTGCGTCCTGATGCCTGCTCTGACGTGGTGGCATCGGTTGCCTTGAAAGTGGCTGCTGCTATTTGGCGGACAATGCCGCGAATTCTAATTCAATTATAATCCGACGGGCTGACTGACTCAAGCATTCTACTGTGGGAATTAGAATTCGACGGTTCCCACTTTGAGTGTGTGTGTGTGGTCCACACCACCCACCCCGCATTTTGGCGCGGAAAACACCGCGTTTCCCTCGCAATCCAATTCTCGCGCCGCCGCTAAGGGAACTTGACCATGCCGCGCGACCGCCGCGCGCGCCGCTCGCTGCCGTCGGCCGTGGAGCGCAACCTGTCGCTGGGCGAGCTGCTGGGCGACGAGGACGCCAAGCGCCACGCGCGCCGCCGCAAGTCGCAGGAGGCGCAGCAGCGCGCCACGCTCGAGAGCCTCAACGCCGTGCGTCTCAGCTGTTGCTGGGGTTTCCCCCTGCGGTTCCACGCGTGCGACAACGCTCACGTCTGTGTGTGCTGCTATTTAATAGTACTTTGCGATGATCGACAAGACCGAGCTCAAGGTCGAGAGGGCGCCGTCGCCGCCGCCGTCGCCTGCGGGCGAGGAGCAAGAGCCGGAGGAGGACAAGGCCGCGAGCGACTCGGAGCTCGTGCGCCCGACGGTCTCGGCCGCGTGCCGCACGCAACGCACCGTGCGTCGGCGCAACCTGCGGGACAAGAGGCTCCAGGCCGAGTATCAGGTCTACTGCGAAGGTACGGCCGTGTGCGGAGTGGGTCACGTCGTGTCCCAGAACTCGCGTTAATTCAAAAAAATTTTTGATGCAGCCACCGGCGGCGTCGTCAAGCCGAGGTCCATTGAGGAGTTTGCGCGCTCGATCGAACCCGAGGCCAAGAAGGGAATGTATGAAGGGATCCTCGATGTGTGTCCGGTATGAGCCACCACGGGCTATCATGTCCGTACCTGTAAATATATTGTGTATGTCTCTATCAACGCAGTCAGCCGTGTTTACGACGGCACCACGACGCTCTTTAGATGCCGACGTAGGTCTTGAGCCAAGAGAGGGTACCGACGCGCTCGTTCGCGCTGCATGCCGTGGGAGGTAGCGGCAGACGACAAGCCAACGAGATCGTTCACGGCCTCGAGGACCGTCGCATCGACGGTGACGCGGCCACCACGGAGTAGAGCATCAACAACCCCCCGCTTCGCTTGCAAGCACGCATCTAGAAGCAACTGGTTGTCATCTGCCGCCGGATCTACTCGCGGATGGCGCAAATATCGGCGAAGGAAGCGGCACCATGCCGAGTCACCAGCCCGTTTTGGAAGATCTTCAACACGCGTAACGGCGCCATTTCGCGGCAGTGGCACGCGCAGATCATTGAGCAATACGAAGACAATGGCGTAGTGGCCGCGGCGAGTGGCTCGTGTGAACGCCATCTGTAAATCCAGAAGCTCCGGGTTGACCCACATGACGGGGGCTCGGAGCAGCAGTTTTAGCACATCGAGATGCCCACGATCGGCAGCTTCGTGGAAGGCAGCACCGCCGGTGATTTCTAGACGTGGGTCGGCCAACAAGAGCGTTACAACTGAGGTGTGACCCTCGCGAGAAGCATCGACAAGCGCAGATTCAAGATCGTATCGGTGAGTGACGCGTTGGTCGGTGAGCAGTAACGCGACAAGATCGGCATTACCTGAGGTAGCGGCGAATTGGATAGCAAGGCCGTCCGCGAAGCGCACTCGTTCGTGTCGAAGCAGCAAGCGTGCCGCGTCAACGCGGCCATGTGCGCATGCGTACTGAAGTGCGGCATCAAGGTCGCATTGTGACATGATCGAATCTTGTGTCGAGAGCAGCCAACGAATAACGTTCGATGTCGGCGCAGCCGCAGCGGCTTCGACCATTCGCAGCAGTTGGATCATCTCAAGCTCCACAGAGTCGATGAGCCGTCGCGCCACTGGTAACTGATCTCTGTGACACGCTGCAAGGAGCGCCTCAGCCAGTTCGGCAATGCTATCGAGCGATTTCTCCATCGACAGCGGTTGCCACACGCCAGATCCCTCGAGTATGCGCTGCACAACTTCAGTGTGGCCGTTTCGCGCCGCGGTGACAAGAGGTCGCCAGTACTTCCGGTTGCTGCTGTCGGCTCTACCGTTGGCTGTCGTTGAGAGAACGTGCTCGATCACTTGAACGTCTCCATGAGAACACACAACCTCAAGAAGCTCCCAAAGCTCCATAGGATGGATGCTCTGGTGCTTCACCAGCTCGTACAAGATCTCCGACTGCACCCTGCTCCTCCCCAACGAACGTAGTGCGATGTTGACATCTTTCGGGCGACAATGGTCGTGACTCAGAAGTTGCTTCACGATTGAAACGTTCCCGTCACTGACAGCACGTTGCAGAGCTAGAGGATTCCAAGAGTTGATGCGTTGGTCCGCCAGGATAGCCGAGACGAGTTGTGGGTTTCCGCCTTCGACTGCTGCAGCCAGCGGGGTCGATGGACTTGCTGATACAGAGCACTTCACTATGACAGTGCTCAACTCGAGCAGGTGCTTCGCCATGTGAGGTTGGTTTTCCCGGCATGCACGAGCAAGGGCATCCGTCGCATCCAGTTTGACATTGTGTGTGTCAGCAGCGTTCACAATGACGTCCACGACGTCATGATGACCACCTTCAGCCGCAGCGCCGAGTGCATCGTGGAGTAAATGCGACGAGATGCTCTTCATGGCGGCCAAAACATTTAGCAGCAAGCGAATGATTTGCACGCGCCCGTGCCGTGCCGCTGAAACCCCAACCTGTTGCAACTCCTCAACCGACGGTGCCTGGCACTGAATCATCTCCGCGACGATTTCGTAGCCGATATCCAGACGATCGTACTCGCATCCCGCAAGCATGACGTCTACGCGGAAACGCGGTGGAATACTCCCCAGTGGGGCGCGACGAATCCAGTCCACCACATCACAGAGCGATAGCCGGAGCGCGGCAACAAGCGTCCGGGCGAGTGCAAAACGGTTGAGCTGTCGTCTTTGTTTCTGCATCTCGAGGATCTCAATCGCAATACGCTGCCGTGAAGCCAGATCATGCTTGTCACTGCTGAGGTGACCGATCGCCTCCATTGCGTCCATCTTCGATCGCGTGATGGTGCTGTAGTCTGCGTTTCGCAGCAGAAGGCTTCGAAGACTGCCGTTGTGATACACGCAAGATGTGCGATCTCGGCACGGTGGATCGTCAGATGATGCAGCTGCTTGCTGTCGCCGCAGAGAAGGTACTCCATGTTGTGTGCTTCGTCGACGTCGATCTGTCCGCAAACACCAGGCGCTGTCAGGGACGTGAGCATCGAGCTCGTCCTGCGCTGGCAAGAACTGGTACAACCCATGGCTCTTGGCGCACGCGTGCACACATCCCACGAGCACAACGATGTCGTCGAGGGTCAGGAAGCTCTTGACAAGCCGCGCGAGCTCAAGCGGCAGCGCGCGGAGCGCCATGCTCGCAATGGCAGAGCGAGAGTGGCAATGAATCCTTCCAAGACTCCATCCTTCATCCTCAGACAGCACCCACAGTGACCATCCGACTATTTATACAACACACGTATGCCGTACGTATCCCACGATCTGAAAGCTCCGCGACGCGCCTGCGGAGATCCACGTCCAGCCCATCGAGGTGCACGTCACATAATGTCTGGGCAGCCATGAGCCTGCGTAATGGAGCTGCTCACATGAAGCCATGATTGCGGCATCCGCGTTTCAAAACCTCGGCTGGTTGAAGCTGCTGCGGTCTCTGCAAGGTTTTTCATCTGCAGATCCCCTCACGTCGTGCCAATGAGGTCACACAGGCCCGGCAGCCATGGTCTCCGCTCATGCATGCACTCTGGGTTTCGCCGACCGACAGCGTGTCGGGCTTTCCGTTGCCACTTCCGAATCCGCGCGGCATGATGCGACTGGTGCTGCTGCTGCTGGCGGCGCACGTGGCCGCCGCGACGGCCGCCTTGCTGCACCACGCGCCGCTCGCGGCGTGGCGCTTCCGCTCGCTCAACGGCTCGATCGCGCTCGCCAACGTCTCGACGCCCGGTACGTCGCACACGCATCTGCTCGAGGGCGGCGTGCTCTCGGAGGACCCGTACCGCCGCTTCCACGAACTCGACATGCAGTGGGTCGCGCGCACGACGTGGGTGTACGAGACGGCGCTGCCCGCGCAGCTGCCCGGCAGCGACGGCGCACGCGTCGTGTTTGAGACGCTCGATGGCGTCGCCCACGTCGCGCTGAACGGCGAGTCGCTCGGCGCGCCCGCCGTGAACGCGTTCCGCCCGCACGAGTTCGCGCTGCCGCCGCGGCTGCTGAAGAAGGACGCCGAGAACATGCTCCAGGTCGTGTTCACGCCGCCGCTCGAGTACATGCAGCAACAGGTACGAACCACCGCGTGGACCATCTCACCATTCATCGTATGCTCATTTGATGTTCCCGTCGTGTCAGGCCGCGGCGTATCCGTACGAGGTGCCGGCGACGCGCAACTTCAACGTGTGGGCCGAGCCCTCGCACCGCCCGTTCCTGCGCAAGGCCGGGTCCGACTTTGGCTGGGACTGGGGCCCGGCGTACGCCACCTCGGGTATTGCCGGTGACGCACACGTGGAGTGGCTTGATAAGGATGCCGCGAATGGTGAAGTGGCTCGGCTTGCGAACGTCAACGTCGCCTACGCGTTCCAGAGCCCGGGCGATTACTCGGTAGTGAGGGGCAACGTGACTGTCGACATCCAGAGTGTCCACACACTTGGGAACGTGTCCCTTCGTCTGCTCGTGAACGGCAAGCGCCTTGGCGAAGACGTTGTGGTCACGCTGAGCGATCAGATCCCTCACGATGGTCTCACCGCGTCCACCGAGGCTGCGCTGCCTTTCGAGATCAACAACCCGGCGATGTGGTGGCCAGCGGGCCATGGTGACCCGCATCTCTATGAGATCCGAGTGGAGGTGTACGATGCTGCTGCTCCTAACACGGATAGCAGCAGCCGCGGTCCGCTCGCTACGCTCTCGCACCGCGTCGGCTTCCGGGAGATCGAGCTCGTCCAACAGCCGACCAAAGCCGGCGGCGTCACCGGCGGCACGTTCTTCTTCCGCGTCAACAGCGTGCCCATCTTCATCAAAGGCGCCAACTGGATCCCGAACGACTCATTCCCGACGCGCGTCACGCAAGAAAAGGTCGAGTTCTTGCTGCAGAGCGCGCTGGCGTCCAACATGAACATGCTGCGTGTGTGGGGCGGCGGGCGGTACGAGTCGGACGCGTTCTACGAGTCCTGCGACCGGCTCGGGCTGCTCGTGTGGCACGAGTACATGTTTGCGTGCGCGATGTACCCGCGCGACCGCGCGTTCCTCGGCGAAGTGAAGCGCGAGGTGGAGTACCAGACGCGGCGGCTGCGCAAGTTCACGAGCGTCGCGATCTGGGGCGGGAACAACGAGAACGAAAACATGATGGAGTCGTTCGCGCAGGGCGACTTCATGCCCGCGGACAAGCCGCCGTTCAACCGCGACGTCGCCGTGGCCGACTTCACCGCCGTGTTCGTGGACACGTTGCGGCCCATCGTGGTCGGGCTCGACACGTCGCGGCCATTTGTGGACACGTCACCCTCGAATGGACTGCTCTCGATGGAGCCTTACGTCAAGCGCTGGGGCCGCAACACGAACGACATCGCGTTTGGGGATGTCCACTACTACAACTACACGGGCGACTGCCAGGACCCGGGCATGTACCCGCACGCGCGCTTCATCTCGGAGTTTGGTTTTCAGAGCGCACCGTCCATCTACGGGCTCCAGGACGTGAGCGCGCCCGAGGATTGGGCGTCGTTCCAGGCGTTCTGGAAGCTGCTCAAGTTCCGCGAGCGCCACGAGAACGGTACGATGCAGATGGCGACGCAGCTGCAGCGCCGCTTCCACGTGCCGTTCCCGTTCCTTGATGAGGCGTGGCTCGCGACGCCGCTCGAAGGGAGCTTTGCTATCGACGTGGAGAAGCGCGTGGGCGCCTACCTGTACCTGACGCAGATCCAGCAGGGGCTGTGCTACCAGACGGCGATCGAGACGTGGCGCCGCGGCCGCAACGAGCAAGTGGGCGGCGGCACCATGGGCATTCTCTACTGGCAGCTCAACGACGTGTGGCAGGGCACGAGCTGGTCCAGCATGGAGTTTGACGGCCGCTGGAAGAGTCTCCAGTACGCGGTGCAGCGCGCGTACGCGCCCGTGCTGCTCAGCGTGATCCAGGAAGGCCCCGACCTGGTCGTCTTTGGCGTCAACGACCTCAAGGACCGCGACCTGGTCGTGCCGCTCGTTTACGAACTCCTCGCAACGGACAGCGGTCGCGTCGTCCGCGTCGTCAACGCCACTAGCACGAAGACGCTGCCGCGGCTGCTCAGCGAGCCGCTCGACCGCGTCGCTATTGACACACTGCTCCACGAGACGGAGACGTGTGACGGGACCCACTGCTTTTTGCGCGTGCGATGCACTACGACGCCGGCTGAGCCGTGCGCCGACGCGTTCTTCTTCTTCGCGCCGTTCAAGCAGCTCGCTCTGCGCCACGGGCGTGTCACCATCGACAGCGTCAAGGCCACGGACGTCGATTCCGGCCGCGCGTTCGACGTGACGCTGCGCGGCGATGGCTTCGTCGCGCTGTTCGTCGAGGTTGAGGCCCCGCGCGTGCGCGGCCTGTGGGACCACAACTCGTTCCACCTGGTGGGCAACGCCACACAGACGCTGCGCTTCACAACGTCCGCGTCGTCTCTCTCGGCCGACAACTTTACCCAGCAGCTCGAGCTCCGCTGGCTGCAGCAGACGTACGAGACGGAGGCAGCCGTGGCGCTGGCGTGATGGAAACAAAAGCAGAGAGAACAAGACAGGGACACGTGCTTTCTGAAAAAGGCGGGTATCGCCCGAATTGCTGTTTTATCTCCTAAAAACATAAACCCTGTGAGTGCGCAGTGTGCGTCTTCATTTTCGTCTTCTTCTCCAACTACACGCGTCCGTCGCGGCCAATCAAAGAGAGGGAGTAGGCGGCAGGCGGCGTGGGCTACCGCTCGGCTCACACGCGCTTCGTCCCGTCCTGGCTTCTTTCCCATCTCTTCACGAAGGCTGCTCGTGAAACACGCCCGGTTCGTATTTCTTACTATTCTTCGTCGTCGATCACATGCAAGAAAAATCAAATCCACGATCGTCGTCCCTCGTTCCCTGCCGCGGCGGCGATTTACACGCCGTAGCTGCGCTGGTACGAGTTCTGCTGGCCGGGCACGTACGGCGGGGGCACCTGCATGTTGCCGCCGGCCTCCTGCGCCGACAGCATGTACGTTTCGCTCACCGCGAGCAGCGAGTCGTTGTACAGGTTCATGGTGGTCTCCAGGTCTTCCTGGCACTGCATGGCGCGCGGGATGAGGTCGACGTTGGCGAACGGGTTGTCCAGGTTGGCCGAGATCTGGAGGCGCGGCAGCAGCTGCACGCACGTCTTGAGGTGGTGCTGCACGGCCGCATCACGGCGCAGATCGCCGCGCGCGTTGCGGATCGAGCTGTTGAGCAGCGCCACGGCCTGCTCCGTCTGCGTGAGCTCGTCCTCGTCCAGCGGAGTCGGCAGCTCCGTGGGCAGACGAGCCTGCTCGCGCGCAGCGAGCGCCTCGGCGCCGCTGGCCGGGCCCTGGTAGCCGCCCACCGGGCCGCCCTGCGGGCCGCCCATGCCGGGGTCGGGACCACCGGCGGCGCTGGCCGCAGCAGCCGCGAGGTGGCGGCGGTACTGCTCCACCTGACGCGAGAGGTTGAGGAAGCGGTCAAGCTCGGGCACGTTGAGCGTGTCGGGCAGGCGCGCGCAAATGTCGAGCACCTGGCCCACGTAGCTCTCGAGGCCCTTCTTGCGCTCCTCGACAATCTCGGTCGAGTTGCCCGTCTTGCCGCCGAAGACGCCGCCGAGGCGGTGCTTGCGCGGGAAGTTGGGCAGCGTCGCGACCGTCGGCGGGATCTTGTGCTTGAGGTCCTTATGGAGTCGCTCGAAGACGCTGAAGCGGTGCGACACGAGCCAGGTCGTCGGCTCCGAGCCGTCCTTCGACTGCCACTGGCACCGCAGCACGTAGACCGTGTACTCGGCGTAGTTGTCGTCCTGGAGCACCTGCGTGCGGTGCATCTGCACCTGGAGGTAGCCGTCATGGATCGTGATGCGGTGGCCCTCCATCGAGAACGAGCCCACGGGCGAGGTGAGTGTCGAAAGCGCGGCACCACCCGGGCGCGACATGGCACGCGCACGGTAGCCGTAGTAGTCGCCCGCGCCGCCCTGGGTCGACTCGTCCGAGGTCGTGAGCAGCGAGCCACAGCTCTCGCAGTGGTTGCCGTTCGCCGTGTTGTTGGTGGCGCCACAGGCCGGGCACCGAATCTGGATGCCGTACACGCCAGCCGAGTAGAGCCGCGTGAGCGACTCCTCCTGCTCGGCCGTGAGCTGCGCGCCCGAGCCGCCGTCCTCGGCGGGCTGCTCCAGCAGGAACGGCACGAGCTCGTCGTACTCGCCCTGCGAGATCGCGCCGCTGAGCAGCAGCTCGTTGAGCTGCAGCAGCTGCTCCTTGTTCTCCTGCGAC
>JAMFLL010000425.1:0-38350 GCA_027475725.1 Pythium rhizo-oryzae
CGGGTCGCCGCGCGACTCGAAGAACCAGTAGAAGTAGTTCTTGGACTTGGACCCGTCGATGTGGAAGTAGCCGCTGAGCTGCGCCGTGTCGTCGCAGAAGCCCGCGTCCACGGGCTCGCTCGAGAGCGAAAACGTCGCGTTCGTCGTCGTCGCGGGCGCGGCGGCCGCGGCGGCGGCGCCGCAGCACAGCGCCGAGACCAGCGCTAGCAGCAGCTTCATGGGGGAGCGGGGCGGAGGGGAGAGGAGCGGAGGAGCGGAGGGGAGACTTGGAGACTTGAGGAGGCGACTGTGACGGAAGTGAGACCGACGCGGTTGAAGTGAGACCGTGATGGAAGAACAGCAGGCGAAGCGGAGAGAAGCAGAAGATCGAAAGGATCCGAAACCCAGAACCGAAACGAGGCGTTGAATAAGGACTTTTGACCTAGTTTAAGATTTGAATTAGGTCTACTGTATGGTATAATGTGGCCCACATATGATGAGTCCTCTCTCCGTGGGTCCACATGGCAGTGTGGCACTGTATGTGAGACCCTGAAGAGCTCCGCTTCAACGCCGCCCGAAGCGACGCCAAACGCAGGCAAATGGACGCCGAGACGGCCGCCAAGGACGCGGCGGAGCGCGACGACGTGGCAGTGCCAGCGGCCGTGCCAGCTGCCGTGGCGGAGGAGCGCGAGAGCGAGAGCGACGGCGTTGAGGACGACGACGCTGGCGGCGACGGCGCGGCGCCCTACGCGATCGGCGCGATCCAGGAGGAGGAGGAGGCCGCCGAGGACGGCGCGGCCACGGGCCATGGCAGTGGTGGCAGCGGCGACCAGGCGGCGCCCGTGGCGGCGGTGGAAATGGCGGCGGCGCCGAGCAACATGCGGCCGTTGGTGACGCGCAGCGGCGACGTGTCGGACTGGGTCGAGTGCGCGACCGCGGACGGCGACACGTTCTACTACCACCTCACGAGCGGCGAGACGTCGTGGGCGCCGCCGTTCGAGCTGCTGCCGCCGCTCGCGTCGGACCGCCACAGCTCGCACGGTGACTCGCTGGGCGCGGCCTCGGCCACGTCGCGTGTGCATTCGTTCCACGGGGACAGCGACGCGTCCGCGGAGCCTGGCAGCGACGCCAGTGCCAGCGCCAGCGCCAACGTCAGCGCCTCGCACCACCTGGTCAAGCGCGCGCTGGACGGCGCGTTGCGGCGGCTGGACCCGCACACGCAGCTGCAGCTCGAGGAGGCGCGGCGGCGCCACGCCGAGCTCGAGGAGCTCCGCGACGAGGAGGTGCGCATGGGCGGCGAGCACTGGGTCGAGATGTACGACCCGACCCACGACGGCTTCTACTACTACGGCGTGCAGTCGGGCGAGATGCGCTGGGACCAGCCCGACTCGTACGTGATGCGCGTCGAGAGCGACGACGTGCTGCGCATGGTCGTGCGCCTCCAGTGCGTCTTCCGCATGAAGCTCGCGCGCCGCAAAGTGTTCCTCATGAAGCTCCAGCGCGGGCTCATCCCGTCCTCGGGCGCCGCCGGCGACGTCGACGCGCTCAACCCCTGGGTCGAGGTCTACGACCCGTTCCATAAGGTGCTATACTACTACTGCGCGTCCACGGGCGAGACGCGGTGGGAGCCGCCGGCGCACTTCATCTCGGCGGCTGAGGACCGCGAGATGGCCGCGGCAATCGCGATCCAGTCCATGTCGCGGAGCCACCTCGCGCGGCGCGAGGTCAAGAAGCGCAAGACCACGATCCGCAAAAAGCAGCACGAGCAGGCAGTGGAGGAGGCGCGGCGGCTGCGCGAGGTGCGCCGCAAGGAGTTCTCGGCCAAGACCGACGGCGAGCGCGAGAGCATGTGCCGCCGCGAGATGCTCGAGGAGGAGATGGAGCAGATCAAAGAGGGCGACCTGTTCTGGGGCGTGGACCGCCACGACCAGGAGGTTGTGCGGCAGCGCATGGAGGAGAAGCTGCTCGCGGACGCCGAGGCGTTCTGGCAGCGCGTCAACATGACGCTGCGGCTCCGCGTGGAGATGGAGATGCAGCGCTCGCAGGAGGAGGAGGCGCAGCGCCGCGAGCTGGAGCTCGTCGCGCAGGCCCACGAGAGCGACCGCATGCGCGCGGCCGAGGCCGACCAGTGCCGGCTCGGAGACGGCTTCTGGGGCATCCAGGCTGAGGAGAAGCACGAGGCGCAGGCGCGCGTGGACATGGACGCGGAGCAGGCGCAGAGCCGCCTGTACGGCGACTACGTGTCCGTGGAAGACCAGCACCGCGCGTGGGCCGAGGAGCGCGAGCGCCGCGCCGAGGAGGCCAAGGTCGCCAAGGTCGTGAACGAGAAGAAGCACCAGCGCCAGTACTTCCAGTGGTTCTATAGCAAGTGCGAGACCGCGGACGACGTGCTGGACTACCTATGGCCGACGCACCAGCGCTTTACGCCCGGCGAGGCCGACGACGTTCCGGACGATCCGGCACTGGGCAACCAGCAATCGCCAACGACCAACGAGGACGCCGCCGTTGCGCCACAAACAGATGCCACACCTCGCGTTCCCAAGCCGCCGCCGTACGTGCTGGACGACGCCGTGCTGCGCGCGCGCCTGGGGACGGACTACCGCTACGGCAACAAGTCGATCTTCACGATCCACGACCCCAACAGCGCGCGCGTGCTCGGGCGCCGCGGGCAGTACGTGCTCCACCACGTCGACACGGACGCGGTGTACGCCGCGGCGGCCAAGAAAGCCGACGCGAAGCCGCGCCCGACGTCGCCCACGCGGCCCATGCCGGCGACGTCCAAGCCGATCCCGAACGACACCGAGTCGGACGAAGAGGAGCGGCTCCGCTACGGCATGTTCCCGGCGCTGCACTACCGCCACGCACATGCGCCCGATCCGCATTTGCCCGCGCGGTACAACGGCGTGCCCTTCCACCCGAGCGACCTCAACGCGACGCGCGATATCCTTATGGGTACCCATACCAAGCTTACGCTGCTGCCGTCGCTGGCATGGTCTCCGCACCGAGAGCCGTCTCCGAAGAAGCCGCTGGTGGTGCTGAAGAAGGCGAAAAAGTCCCCGTTCCCGTCGCCGCACGCCAAGGCGACGAAGGAACCCAAGCGCAGGCAGTCGTCGCTCCTACTGGCGATGCAGGGATCCAACAACAACACGGTGGATCCGCTCTCGAGCTCGTTGGGCTTTGCATCGCCCTTTTACCGCGAGGCGCAGGCAGAGAGACAGCGCTCGCTCCAGCAGGCCGCCGCGCAGCAGAAGAAGGAGACGCCGGACGAGCGGCGCGCGCGCGAGGCGCTCGAGAAGGCCCAACGCGTGCGTCGCAAGTACGCCGCGTGGTTCGAGGCCGAGGAACTCGGCGCTGTCCACGCGGTGTTCGTGGCCATGGACCTGGACGGCTCTGGCACGATCAACAAGTCGGAGATGGTGTGGGCGCTGCAGCGCGACGGCGAAGTCCACGCGCTCGCTCGCCGGTCGGCGCTGCTGCGGCTGCTGTTGAAGCAGCAGTCGCACCTCGAGGAGCTCTTTGTCCATCTGCGCATGAGTGACACGCAGCGCGAGGAGATCTCGTGGGAAGTGTTCCGCGTGTTCTGCGAGGAGCTGTACATCAGCCTCATGCAGCAGGGCATCCTCGACTCGTACGACGCGCTGGTGAACGGTGGCTCACCGACCAAGGAAGCGGGGAACGCTACTCAAATGGCTAGAGATCCGTTACGACAGCAGGGCCCGGCGAATTCCCCTGTGCGAGGGCGACAGACAAGAAAAGGCTCCATCTACTTGGAGAACAAGGAAGAGCAGCTCATTCGACGCGTGTTCGGGCTGTGTGACCAGGACGGTAACGGCGTGCTCGAGATCGACGAGCTTCAGCGCGCGCTGTACGCCGACTCGGACCCGGCGCTCCAGCGGCTCATCCGCAGCTCCAAGGCGCTCCAGCCGCTGCTCCACCAGAACACGTTCGTCGACGCCTTCCGCAAGTTCGAGCCGCTGGACCCGCGTGGCATCTCCGAGGAGGAGTTTGTCGTGTTCTGCCTTGAGATCGCCGACATCGCCATGCTCAACGGCATGCTGTAGTAGACAGGAGACTTTAATTCCAATGAACGTAAATGTGCCACCTTTAGAGATACAGGTACATCGATTGCGGGGCCGACGAGGAAGGCGCCGCGGGGCTGGCGAGCGTCAGCTTGAGAGACACTAGCAGCATGAGAACGCCATTGTCAGACACACCACCCAGTAGTTCGTACACACAAGCTGCACGCACTGGCATCGTGAGATGGCGCGCGCGACTCCAGCGATTGGCGTGACCGAGGTTGTTCTTTGCGCTCTTCGAAGAACTGGTCGATGATCTGCTGCTCGCGCTCGCGCTCGCGATCTCGGAGCTTTCGCTTGACGCGGTCAAGCTTGGCGTCCACGGCCGCGAGCTGCTCCTCCTACACTCATATCGTACGGTGATGCCGTTGCAAGGACCCAACGCTCTCGCTCTATCGCCCGGAACGTACCTGGTTCTCCAGCGTCGCGACGATCGCGGTGGACGCGTTGAGCAGGTTGGAGGCCAGCAGCTCGATCGCCTCGCGCGCGTGCTCCTTAGCTGCATGGACCCGCGCGGCCGTGGGCGCGGACGTCTTCCGCGTCGGCGCCAGGAACGCGTCCTTGTAGAGCGCCGAGAGGTTGCGCATGTACGCGACGCTCTGCTCGAAGCTCTGCCAGACCTCGGCCTCGTCCTCTCCGCCGCCGCTGTCGTCCGCGGGGCTCGCGCGCCCCGTCTCTCGCGCTTCCTTCGACTCCTGCGGATGCGCTTCCACGCGCGCAGCGGCGGCGGCGTCGTCCTCGCGTGGGCGCTCCATCGTCATCCAAACTCCGCGGACGACGCTTCAAGATCCGATGCTTGGCTCTAATACGGGAGTGGGCTCTCGGTACAAGAGAAACAAAGCATCTTAGAAAAGTATATTCATTCCACATTCTACTGTCACTTGATATCATGTAATGATTTAGAGAATGTTTATGTATCCATTTTTCTCTTGCAAGAAAGGCGCACCCGGTAGGATAAGGATCATTCGGTCGAGAGGCAGCGATTGCTCTCATTCGCAAATCCAAAAGCGCGAGCTGGCACCTCCGCACTCGCCCCAGCGGCCACTCCGCCTCGTTTGCCTCTCCGGCTCGTGTCTCCGCGTGCTCGCCATGGCCGTCTACTCGCTGCCGCTCGCCGCGGTGCTCGTCGCCGCCGCGCTGCGCCACCACCACATCCCCGCGCACACCATGGCGCGCGACGCGCTGCTCGAGGTGGATCAGCAGCTCGCGCGCCTGCTCCGCGACCTGCGCGACCTGCGCGTCCGGTGCGCGCTCGACCTGAGCCTCGTGACCGCGCAGCTCCACGACGCCGACGCGCAGTTGGCGCTCGCGCAGCTTCGGCTCCAGACCCTGGACTTTCTCGGCGACCATCGTGATGCGCGCGCTGCGGATGCCCAGCGCGAAGCCGAAGACGCAGCGACCACAGTGCACGTGGCGCTGCAAGACCTCGAGGAGTTGGTCACGCGGCAGCGTGCGCTGGTGCGCCGCGCGTGCGTCCACGCCGACGCCGCGAACGCCACGATCGAGGGCTTCCACGCGGCGCTCGAGGCGCTGCAGCACGAGTCGGACGCGCTCCAGACGCGCTATTTCCTGCAGCTCAGCGCGCTGTACGACGCGCTCACCACGAAGCGACTCGCTCTCCGTGCGCTGGACGCGCGTTACCAGCACGTGATGATCGCCGCGAAGATGCACCTCCACGGCGTCGACAGCGACGACGAGGAGGAGAAGGAGGCGGAAGAGGCGGCCCCGTCGATGGCCATCCTGGAAGACAACGGCGACGAGAGCGACGACGACGCCGCGCACGACGGAGACGACGATCTCGTGTTCAAGGAAGCCAGCATCTAGACGGCCGAGCCCGGACGCGACGTGCCCAGCAAGTTCACTCGTTCATTTTTGATTTACCTTACGACACTACAGTACCCGGTGGCGTCGCGTCTCTCTCGGAGCCGGCGCCCACGCACATCATTCCAAATTCCAATTCCAACGCTCTTTGCCCCCCAAATGCCACGCAGTTCGCTCACTGGTTCGTGGCCGGACGCCGCGCCGTGAGCATGTAGCCGCCGAGGTTGCCGCGCGCAAACACGTCGGCGACGGCCGTGTAAAAGTGGTCGAGCGCGTTTGCGGCGTCCTCGCCGTCCACCGCGGCGTGCTCGGGCAGCTGCGCGTGGAACGTCGTGGCGCGCGCGGCCACGTACGGCGTCCACTTGGCCGTGGCGTCCTCAAACTGCACGTCCACAAAGCCCACCTCGCGGAGCACGTCCCGCAGCTCGCGCTCGGTCGCGAGCGGCGCGCAAAACACGTCGTCGTGCAGAATGCGCTGCTCCTCCTCGGAGAACGCGGCGCCGCGCTGGAAAAAGTCCTCGACGTAGAGCACGCCGCCCGGCGCGAGGCTCTCGAGGCACCGCCGGAAGAGCTCGCGCCAGTGGCCAATGTGCAGAAAGCAGAGCAGCCCGACGACCACGTCGTAGCGCTGCGGCGCGACCGCGCGCTGCAAAAAGTCGCCCGTGAGGTGCGTCACGCGCGCGTCCAGCGCGCAGCGCGCCGTGAGCTGCTGCGCGACGGCGCTGAGGTCCGGCTGGAGCTCCAGCGCGTCCACGCGGCAGCCCGTGCGGTGCGCCAGCAGCCGCGCCGAGCCGCCGTAGCCCGTGCCCACGTCCAGCACGCGCACGTCCGCGGGCGCATTGGCGCGCGGCAGCGCGCCGATGAGCCGCTGGATCTTCTGGAGCGGCTCGTCGCCGAAAAAGTGGAGCCCGTCCAGCGTGCCCAGGAGCTCCGGATCCAGCGGCGACTTGCTGGACTGCGCGTCCATCTCCGGAACGTTGGGGGCCTCGGTGTTGGGGTGGTTAGACTTGTTGGCGAGCTGGAGGCGGCGCTCGATGCGGTCCAGATGGTGGTACAGCTTCATGGTCTTGATCTGCTCGTGCTTGGTCATGGCGGCGGGTTGTTGGGCGTTGGGCCGTTGGGTCGTTGGGCGTTGGGCCGTTGGGTCGTTGGGAGGGAGAGAGAGTTGGGAGAAGCGCGTTGGCGATGCTTGTCGGCGCGTTGGCGGACGATATGGAAATGGGACTCCGACCGGAAGAGGGCGAGTGGGGGGGGGGGGGGGGGTTGGTCGGCAAACCAACGAAAGATCTCCCGGGAGAAAATCAGTCTGTTGCCCCGTGGCTTCCCGTTTGGGCCACTCTAGGTTAGACCCCACATGAGAGAGAGGAAGGGGACGGGGAGCACGAGGTCACGAAGCCACGTGATGACCCCGACCGACAATCCGTAGGTGCAAGGAACCTTTCCCATGGTGGATGTCGGGGGCGAGGTTGAAGTCGCCCGATGCGTGCGTGATAGCCGAGAATTCTCTATTTCAACCAATCCCACATTAGGTAACAGATTAATAGCCAATCAGCGACTAAAATCGCGACCAAACGACCCCTGGACCAGGTTGGCGCCCCAGCTGGGTGCACGAGTTCCCAACGAAATTGGTCGGTCGACCCACGGGGAATGGCGTCGCGTCTTCCGCCGAACGAACTGGAGGCGCGGCTGCGCGCCTTCTACGATGCGCACAACCCAGGGAATCAGCAGAACATGTACGTACGTGCATGCGCTCCCCTCTCCCTTTTTTCGATGCGTTGGAGAGGTCCAGGGGGCGCCAGAAGATGAGAGACGGCCGAGTTTGCCTCGACTGCCACACATCCTTCCGTATCTGCCCAACGACACCGACGCCAACAAAGAAAACATGGGAGTGGGATGATACGAAGGCAGACGCGCTGGGTGACTAACTGGCGCGGATAAATGATCCATGGCAGCGCCGAGATCGTGCGCAAGTACCACGGCAAGGAGGCCGCGCTGTGCGCCAAGCTCCAGAAGAAGTACGGCGTCGCGCCCGAGCTCTTCCCGCCCGCGGCCGACGCCACCAAACCAACGGCCCCAACTGCCAACACCCCAACAACACGACCGAATGCCGCGGCCAACAAACCCGCCGCGTATGATCCGGCGTACAAGCCCTTCCTCGCGCCGCGCACCAAGCCCGCGGGTGACGCGGCGCTGGATTTCTCATCACCAACGTTCGACGCGCTCAAGGCGCTCCGTGCACGCACGCTGGCGCCGCCCGTGAGCGGCATCGCGCCGCTCGACAACATCCACAAGTGCCGCCACTTGGTGCGTTAGTATGTTGGCCGGGTCTTCATGTTGGCCACCGGCGAATGATCTAACCGTGTGTGGTGGTGGTGGTCTCTATCCTAGCTGCCCGAGACTGATCCCAACCACCAAAAGCTCCCAACTCTCGCGGCCAAGAAGCCGCCGGCCAAGGACAATAATGCGACCATGACCACCAAGACGCCGACGTCGACGGCGCCCGTGCCGCTGCTCTTCGAGGCGCTGGCCGACACGTACCTGGACGGCCCGTTCACGGTGCTGCGGCGCTGCTTCCTCGAGCGCCGGCGCGTGTGCGTGGTCGTGCGGCGCGTCAACAGCGTGCGCGGCACGCTGCGCGGCTTCCTCAAGGCGTTCGACAAGCACATGAACCTCGTGCTGCTGGACGTGCAGCAGCAGTGGATCCCGCCGGCGCACTACGCGGCCCACGACAGCGCCCGGCGGCGCGCGCGCGACGGCACGGCGACCCACGCGGAGCGCGGCCATGCAGACAGCGCGCCGCCGCTGCTGTCGGTCGCGGACGAGCGACGCAACCGCAGCTTCACGACCAGCAGCTACGCCAAGCAGCTCTTTGTGCGCGGCGACAACGTCGTCATGGTGCTGCTGGACAATGGCAACGCGTCGTCGACTAAGATGGAGAAACGCTCGAGTCAGCCGAGAGACTATACGCCCACGGCGCGGCGTCGATGAGTGTGTCAACGGCACATCACGATGAAACTCAGTGGAGGGGGAAGGCAAAATAGACGGACTTTCGATTCAGTCACTTGGCGAGCGGACATGGCGGTTGAAGGCGAAGTCAACGGAACCGGCGGGTCTAGTTGTTCCATATTCCAGTTTTCGGCTCGCGCGGGCTCGTCTTCTCGGGCGTCCTTGGTGCGTTATGCCGATCTACAAGCACACACACACAGCAGCAGCGAGAAGCCACGCGGTTGGGTGTATTTAGTACAAGCGTCCATGAAAAGCGAAGAACAACGCATGCCACGCCGCCAGGAGACGAGAAGGGAGAGGACGAGCAAGAGGCGCCAGCGTGACGCTTCGTGAAGCAGCGCCACGCTCCGCGCGCCCCTTCGTTTCCATCTTCTCGCCCCGCTGGAGCTGTCGCGTTGGCATGGGAGAGAGAAAGAGAATGAGGGAACCTACTGGTCGGCGTCGTCGGCGTGCTTGAGCTTCTGAGCCTTCTCGTAGGCCGTGACGCCGAGCACGAGGCCGAGCACGACGATGAACGCGACGTAGAGCCCGAAAAACATCCAGAGCGCCGTGGACGTGTCGTCGGTCTGGAGCACGGCGCGCGTGCAGAGCGCGAAGAGGATGCCCGTGAGCACGTACGTGAACAGCAGCGCGAGCGGGATGAGCACGAGGTCCTTGGCCGAGTAGCCGCAGCAGATCACGCGCGGCTTGGACGACGCAGCCTTGTGGGGCTTGACCTCGACCTGGACGCCGTCGGCGGCGACGGGGGCGGCGGCGGCGGACGACGACATGATGCGGAGGAAGCGCTTGGTGATGGATTACTGGGGCGGCGACTTGTTGGATGTTGGGGCGCCACCAACGTTGGTTTCCCCAAGGGTTCAGTCCCAACCGGCCAACACAATCCAAAAAAAAACGGTGCCACAGCTCTACGTTTCGTGTGTTTGGGACCGTGAGAAGGGGCAGTCTAAAATGCGATGTTGGCCACGCCGACTTTTTTTTGTCATCACGTTCATGTCACCGGTAGCTTTCGGTACATTATATATCTAGTTGCAGTACATCTATTTCTGAATGTACTGGTATAGTAACACGCCATACTAGTTGGTAACCGGTACACATTCGGTACACGTATTATCATGTATCAGTACATTTACTGTCTCCAGCATTCACGTCATGGATGCATGGGTGTCAACGGGGAGCAGGGCGGGGGGGTTACAGTCAGAGCACGGCATCGGATTCCTGTATATGCATTCTTACACAAATATCACCCTGCTCTGCTCTCTTTCTCCCTCGCTACGCAGCTATTCGGCGCACGCGCCGCCCCTCTGGGCTTCGACTCTTGTGGCATGCGACTAAGCGTCGGCCCAGCCTTCGGCGTTGTGGAGCCGCACGTCGGCATCCATGTTCGGCGAGTTCTGGATCGCGTACAAGAGCTTCTCGCGCAGAATCTCCTTCGACGTGTACGTCGGAAGCCGCAACGCGAAGAAACACGTCTGTGCGTGCGGCAGGTACTTGTCCGGATCCACTTGCGCGCCAGAGTCGTGGGCCGTTTGGATCTTGAAATTCATCGGGAAGTCCTTGGCGGAGTTCGGCATGCGGCTGCGCGCCCACACAAATCGCAAAAACGAGGTGCGCTCTTCGCTCGACATTTCCTTCAGCACCTCCCAGAAGGCCTGCACGTGCGACATCGACTCATCCACACTCTCTCCGTACTCGGTGCACTGGCGCAGGAGCTCGACGTCCACTTCTCGGCGTCCACAAATCAGCACTTCGAGTTCGCGTGGGGTGAAGAGCGGTGCCAGTTCCATGGGCAGTACCGAGCTCAAGCCATCGCGCAACGCCGAGAGTTGCTGCTGGCTTTCCGTAAGGCGCTTCTTCTCGACGAGATCCACGTACTGAGCTCGATTCTCTAATGTGACTGGTAGTTTATCGCCGTTCGGGCAAAGCAGCACCTCTGACCCGTCACTGAGCGGGGTCGTAAACGTCAGATACTCAAACGTTTCTTGCGCGGTCTGCTCATCTGCTTCTTCGACGCGACTCAAGCTGTTGGTGGACACAAGATCCACACTTTCAAGATGCGCGCGATTCACTTCAAGGCCAGCGAGTGGTCGCCACACTAACGACGGCAGATCCAATCCCATCTGCAGCCCGTGGCGCACAGCTGTACCAATAATCTTGCCAAGGAAACGGTGCAAATCCAATGCCATCGGCCCATTGGAAGCCACAGACGTGCCGCATGACGGATTCAACAGGAATTTGTCTTGGTTGCTTCCCGTGCCGCTTCGGCGGTTCGGGCACGGAATCAACAGCGGCAGAAGTCCTTCCTCTCCCTTCGCCAGCTCGACGTTGTCCATCTGGAGCTCATCCACGACTTGTTCAAATACTGCGCGGTATGGACCGCCGTAATCGTTCACGCCCTCACCGAGAAACTTGACTTTGAATGCGCGGCGCTGACCACCATGACCCTTTCCGCAATAAGAACGACGGAATGAACTATCGTTCCACGTACGCATCTCTCGGTACAACTGCCCGAACACGGAACGACGCAACCGATCGCTTGGCTGCGCGAGCAAGCTTAGTTTTGATGCTTGGGCTTGAATCCGGTTAATCCGAATCGTTCGAATCTCTCTTGGATCTTCGTATTCGTCAGATGGCAACGGTGTGCTCGTCGTAGTCGCTCGCAGTACTGCATCCCAAAAAGAGCGCTTGGTTGATGTGAAAACGAGACGTCGCAACGAGCGCAGCTTGAGACTCGTCGATGGGTAATCAGTAGAGCTGGTCAAACCTGCGACGCCCGGTCGAGCTTTCGCCGCCACGTCGATCACGTCCCTCACAGCTTCTGATGGCTGCAGCGCAATGAGAGGAAGCGCCCGCGTCACCTTTCCGTTGAAGACGCGAAGAACGGCACATCGAGCACGAAGCTCAGGTCCTGATATGGTCTTGAGCGCGGGAGATGAGAAATACTCGTCATGCACGAATGCATGCGCTCTTCGCTTCGAGGTGCCATCCGCGTCAGCCTGAGCTTCGAAAGGCGTTAGAACATCGCCAATACGCAAGTTCGTGATGTCAACGCCACTCGCAGCACAGAAAGTGTTCAATCGTTCGACGAGCTGCATATCCGTAAGAGGAGTGTGAGAGGCAGTCGCAAGCTGAACAAACGCTTCATAGGAAGTGTGGGCTTGGGCCTCCAAATCCGACCGCGGGCTGAAGGATACTTCTGCCGCCAACGACTCATCCACGTCAGTCGCGTTGTTCTCAATCAGGGTCATATCCTTCCCATTGCGTCGTAGAAGCAGCAGTTCTGCTAGTTCGCTCGGAGAGAAGTACCACGCCCACGAGCGACCTTCGTCTGCACCTTCATTTCCTTGAGTTTCCGTGCGGTACCATAGGTGCCCACGATATACACCAAGTATCACAGCCTCTTCAGGCTGTGTAAGCTCTCGGCCGTACGTGGAGCTGATGCGAACACGGTCACCCGCCAAGAAAGGCGCTCCGAGTCCTGCATCAGTACTTAACTTGATGCACGAGGAGGGGTACGTGTCGAAGTCGACGAGGACACCACGAGGACGCACTGGGTAACGCTGCCAGCGGTTTTCATTCCAACGTTTCCATTCGCGCCAGCTTTCCTGCAGAAGTCGTTCAGATAGCTTCACTGGGACCGTCTGCGGTGAGTGGGCGGAAAGATACCACGAGTGCAAGCTGGAGCTGACATCAAGCGCATCGCGCAAGAGTTGCTTTGACGAAACACCTGGAACAGACACCCACTTGCCGTTGAGGGCCACGCGGTCACCGCTCTTGCGCATGCCAATGCATGGGTACAGTGTGCGCATGTTCTTCTCTCCTTTCATGTTGTCGAACGCAACGCCAAGATCAGCGACAATGTGTTCGCCAAACTTCATGCCATCCATGAAGAATGATAGCTTGCCTTGCTCCATGTCCAGACAAACACCAATCGTGTCTCCTGCGTTGAAATGGTCACCGTAGATGCGTTCCGTGCTATTGTGGTACGTCGCGCGGAAGTTGACAAAGCCCCACCCAGTCCATCTGTTCAGACGGTTTGCCAGAGCAGCCTGCGATCCAGGTGGGCCAGCTTTCTCGCACACTCCGATGAACACACTTCCAAACTCCGCCTGGTCCACTCGTACTTCCCAGTAGTGAACACCAGTTGCAAATCCGACAGTGCCGAGCGCGAGGTTTCGTGACTCACCGCTGTTACATGTGACAGTCATGCCTTCGTCTGAAATAGTGAGGGTTGAAAAGTGGCTGTAAGCGTCCATCGTGAACAGAGATCTGGTCGAGATGCGCATCTCGCCTTTGACTTCGACCAATTTCCCGCCTCGTTTTGCCATGTTTGAAAACTCCCCACGAAGAGCATCACCACTTGACTCGGCTTCTGGCTTCAACGTGTACTTCGTGCCTGGCTGCCACTTCTCACTGCCGAATCGAAGTGTCCACCCCATATCCGGATGTCCCCGAATGAGCTGTAACTCCTGAACGACGACACTGAAGTCAGCATACCGAACACCAACCACTCGAACTGCAGCACCGTAATCTGGCCACTCCAAGATCCCGCTAAGCTTGGTGGCAAGCGCGCCATTGATGGTGATCTCGCCGTCGTTAAAAAGATGAAGGAGCACGCCCAAATGCACCTCACTTCCGAACGATCCTTCATCTTCGTGCTTGACTTGAGGTGTGGGATACTTCTTGGTCACTTTACCGTCTTCGTCTACCTCCACATGCACGAGATCATAGTTGCCATCTGCACCCCAGCGGTACGTGTACAATGAATCGTTCGGCCAGCGAACGGACATTCCTTCGCCTTCGATACCACTCCACGGAGACACGCCTTCGACGACACCAACCGACCCCTCACCTCCGTCTTGGTCACGCCACTTCCAGTTTGGCCCACGAATAACCCGACACCCGACTGTCAGGTCGGGAATAGTGGGCTGACCTTCCTTGGAATCGACAAGCTTGAACTGCGTCAATTGACCGCTCCAAATCTCAGCAGAAGTATCCGATAGAAGGCCCAGCTCACTACCATAATGCCATGCCATCGGCTCATCACCCAAAAGGCCTTCCGCGCCCGCTTCAAGCGAACTCTTCTCAGCAGCATTTAGCAACGTCGTATCAAACTCGATCTTCACTTCCGGGAAAGAAAAGCTGAACTCTTGTTGTATCAGCGGTGTTTTCTCGTCATCTGAGTTGCCCGCATGCTGAACAGTAAGACGGCCCTGCGCGGCAGCCGTAATAGCTGCAGCAGCGGCTTCAACATCGCTGTCCTCGGCAACCATGTTCGCGATAGCTGAAAGAGTGATGTCGGGGTTCTCGTCGGAGTCACTATCCACCTCCATGTTCGTACTCGCTGTGGTGTCAGCCTGAGGGGGAGTACTTTCGGTTTCTTGCATTTGCTGGTCACCATCGGTGGCACCTTCTACTGGCTCGGTGGTAGCATCAACGACGGATGCAGTTGCAGCTGCTGCGGCTGATGCCACATTAGCAGCAGCTTCAGCCGCCGCCGCCAAAGCTTTCTCTTCGGCCGCCTTGGCGGCTGCTTCCTCCGCTATCACGCGTCGCTTTTCCAACTCTTCTTCGTACTCCTTGGCGTCGATATCATACAGATCAGCTTCGAGCTTCCTCGAAGCAATCAACCTTCTTGAATGATCTTGAGCAAACAAAGAGTCTTCTGACTTTCCAAGAATCGTCGATGCCAGCGACCCTCCGGACACCAATTCCAAAATTGTTTGCAGGTATCGCGAGCATACAGGGAGTTGCGCATACTCTTTTAGCAATTGTTCATCAGCCAGATCAATCAATCGCTTCATCGGTAGAGCCTGGAGAACTCGCAGAACAAGCTCTTCCGCACCACGCGGCGGCTGCGCTCCATCCATCACCGCAGCCTTGAGCAAAGTATCTTGCAGGATACCTCCGATGATGCCAAACGCCTTTTCTTTCACACACAATCCTGGCGACTTGAATGCAGCTAGCCATCCCTTCAAAAGCTCAATGCGGAGGGAATTGCGAACTTCCTCATCCAGGCGATCTTCAAAATTTGCGAGCGAGTCCATGAGCAGCCGACTGAACCACTCTGCAAGGAACACGTTTGGATGCTTCAAGACTTCCTTATCAGACCATGACTGACCAGACTCTGACGATAGCTGCAGGAAACTTGCAGTGATCGATGCATCGCTCGAGTCCCATGGTACACGAGCATAAACTCGCTCCGAAGCCGTCTTTACCTCCACCGTGATTCGAGCTAACACGACATCTAAGAGCTTGTCTCGGCTTGTGAGTGACTTGGATAAGGACGCAGCAATTGCCGAGCGAGTGACACCAAGAAGAAGGCCGAGTGCATGCCGGCCTGAAGAGCACAAGTCGAGCTGCTCATCGACATCTGAGGAATCAACGAGTAGCGAGCCCGGAGGCCCACCACCTCCGCTGCTACAGCTCGCAATTAACTTGATGAAGTCAATGAACAATGTTGCACTCTTGGAACCCTTGCCTTCTTGTGCGACCTGCGATTCGGCGAAGCAATCCAAAGAGAAGTTGCCGACTCTGTCCTTGGGCCATTTTGCAAGAATCGTCAGCAATGCGCGACGGGCGTGCAGGACTGCGATCGATCGGCTCAACAGAAGTAGCTCGTTATAAATCCGATCATCTGGGATTGCCTTGAGCTCCGCAAACATTTCAGCTCGACTAGAGCTTGTCAAGAGTGTCCCTCGAGAATGGTGACTTGCGCTTGATCGAGCCATCGACGACAACAGTTCTCGACCAAAGTACCGCGAGTCACTCGAGTAGTTTTCTTCACCGATAGCTTCCTCGAGACAGTCCTCACGATGACCGATGACCGCAAAGCCTTTTGGAAGGTCTGCAATCGTCTCACCTTCCCGGCAGAGTACCTCCAAGATTGGACGGAAACCTGGAGGAGGAGGGTGTTTGAAGGGGGAACCACCAAGATTGAACTGGAGGCGCTCACGACGATTGAAGCTTGCGCATGGATACAGACCATGGGCAAATTGAACGCCGCGGAAGGCAATCCCCATATTGGCTGACTTCATCTTGCCGTTCAAGCTGAATAAGATAGATCCAGCGTCGACATCGACCGCGCATCCGACAACATCACCTTGCTTCCACTTGGACCCCCAAGGAGACGATTGGCAATGCCATTTCTGCTGACGCCAACCATCATAAGCCCACGAGTGGGCACCATCTCCGACACCGTCGCCACGATCTGCAGCACCAGAGAATGCAACATCGGCCCAGCCAATCTGGATGCACCCGTTTGTGAGCAACGTCGCTTCGTAGTACCAACGACCGCTGGTGACAACACAGTCTGGAGCACCAACGCTCGGGAATCCAGCTCCAACAAGTCCTTCAACCATAAGGTCAGTTTCTCCGATAGAGGCTTGTCCGCTGACGGCCCGTAGTGGGTTTGGTTTGGGAACATCAATCACTGGTGGAATGTCCACAACAGGCGCTTCCGTTGTACCATCCACTGCACGCTGTTTGGCTTCTTCTTCGCGGCGATCTTCAGCTTCAAGAGCTTCGCCATTTGACAGGATCCAGGTCAGCGCAGCATCAACGTTATTCCGATTCGCAGCTAGAGCCTTCTTGCACCAATTCTGAGGAAAACCCATTTCGGCAAGTTGCTCAAGAAGTGGGCTAACCACGTCTGCATCTCCTCTGCCGGAATTTGCACTTTCAGCACTAGCCGCTTCCTTCGTAGCCTTGAATTGCGCCACCATACGCTCCATATCACTGCTGTGCTCAAAGCAGAAATTGATCGCAGCCTCAACATTCTGAGAGCATCTTGCCAACGCGACCTCACACCATTCTTTCGGGAACCCCATTTCCATCATTTGCTGGACCATTGGGTTAGGTGGTGATTCGGCTTCTGAAGCTCCTTCATTGTCCTTCTTCTCGACCGCCTTCTTCGGCACGGGAGAAGCTGCGGCTCGGCGCAGATTGAACCATCTTGACCACAAATATACCCAACTTTCTTCTAGTGAAGACGTCTCAACCAACCCAGCCGTCGGTGTCTCTGAAATTGCGATTTGGAGCAGATCGAAGAGGTTGCCCGAACCACCTCCTCTGATAAAGATCTCGGCCGCTCGCTTATCTCTGAGCAACATCGAAATTGATCTCAGTCCATGCTGGCACAGGAGCATTCGCTGCAGTTGGGATTCCTTGTCAATTTCGGACAGCACTTGCTCGGTCTCTATCTCCCCGTCAAGGGTTATCGGGCGTGACCGTGGTGAAGAAATCTCGTCTTCACCATCCTCAGAATCAGCGCCGCCACCAGCCATCTCACTGTCCATCCCACTCGGCGAAGAGGATCCATCGTTGGACATATCATCATCTTCGTCCGGCTCATCCATGTAGGTATCTCCACTCTTGCCGTATCCATCGATAGCCTTCAGTTTTTCGTGGCTTCGGTCGATCTCATCAATGAAAAATGGGAACTTCTGGACGAGAAGCGTTTGAAGCACGTCATCTGAAAAGACGGACACATCCAACTCGATGTCAGGTACGGTCACAAGATCGTCAACTGGAATACGAACTGGACGATTCTAAAATATCGTCAGCGATAGATGTTAGCATGAGTGAGGGGCCCCACAAGGAAGATGTTGAAGGTACGTACCGGTGTAGCCGATGAGGATCTAGAGGAAGCAGATTCGCCGGGACGGCTGGTCTTAATGAGCACCTCAGCTGCCGACTTGTCGGGCTCGTACGCGATAACCACACCAGTCGCTCCGCGGAAAGACACTTCTTGCACCGCGGAGGACGTCTTCGGTAAAATTCTGACCGTTGCCCCAACTCTTAAACTCTCAATGTGACCATCCAGTACACACAGAGCAGCAAGAGCATTTAGATGTGACTGCGATTGGGCTGTCCAGGCTGCAACAGTCGGAACTTCTCGACCACTGAGGTCTTCCATCTCAATGTCAGCGTCCACGCCTCGGACTGTTTTGCCGTCCGTAGCTTTACTGAGGGGGATGCCCGAAAGTGCACTCACTAGAGCGGCACTAAGATGCGAAGACCACTTCGACGATTCGTAGAGTGATCGAAGGAGAAGAACGACTTCACCAGCAAGCCCACTGGTCGCACTTGTGAAAGCCTCAGCTGGTGAGCAAGAACTCGGAGAGCTGGCTGGCAACCGTTGCAGCATGGCCTCCACCAAGCTTGGAGGGCACATTGAACGTACGATTCCGACGAAGAAGTTGACTAAAGCGGTGGCTTGATCGTGTTGATCATCGTCATCACCTTCGTCATCACTGTCGACATCGAGAACATCCATCGCGTCAGGACGCAATCTGATCATTGCTGGATTGAGCTCGGGCAGGATTCGCCTGAGGAGCTTGAGCGATCGTCGTTGGATGGGAATCGAGCCCACTTCTAGAAGAACGAGGAGGAGTCGCAACCACCTCGACGACGAAAGATGTGACCGGCACACAGGCGAGCCACTGACCGAATAAAGCAGGGAGCAGATTTGGTAGCAGTACTCTTCGGACTCGTTGGTCTCATCCGAGACTTGTTCGCCCATTTCGTCCGGGGTTCGTTCGGTTTCAGTTGGCTCAGCTTGAAGTTGGGCTATTTCTTTGCGGGATAAGGTCGACTCGGCTCGATTTCGAATGTCCTCGAGCGCATTCTTCAGCTCTGTGTACAGCATGTGAAACACAGATTTGCCCAACGTTTCTGGTCCAGATGGCTTCCGCAACAGAGGGATAGCACCCACGGCCAGCCCACTGAACGACGACAGCGCTGTATCCGCCGGAACCGCGAATGCATCAGTCGCTTCACCAGCTTGCGCAACTTGAGCGGCTAGGAGATGCACGACTTTGAGCGTCGCTCGAACAACGTTTCGTCGGGACTCGATCAATCGAGTTCGCTCTTCTGTTGAGACACTAACGTCAGGAAGAATACCAGTGTCTGGCATGGCATCATGACTCCGCGCTTCATCAAGAACTGTCTGTAAAACTCGGAAAACACCGACTCGGGACAGGAAGGCATGGTCATCCGGCAGAATCACAATACCCCACGCTTCTAGTAGCACCAGTTGCAAATCTGAATCATGACCCCACGTAGCCTTTGAAAGTGATGCAGCCAAAAGACCGTACAGGTTTTCGAATGCATCACGGATGTCATTCTCCAAGTGTTTTCCGCATCCGCCCAGTCCACTCGAATAATGACCGGAATCGCTCTTGGAAACCGATTGAATGGATTCCAAATCGGTCGAGACAGTCTCCTTCAGGATTGTCGCAGCTGAAGAAGCATGAGTTCCAGGAGATAACCAATGTAAGGCCGTTGCGAGAGCAAACGAAGACTGGATAGTTTCCTGTACCGAGGTTGTGGTTCGACTCAGAGCCGATGAAGATGAATCGCCCACAAAGAATCGGAACGACAACATGCCGAGGATACGCAAAAAGGCTCGAGTTGAGTGGGCTAGCATACGAGACTGGAGACTGGAGATTCGAATTGGAGCCTCCAAGAATCGCGAGACCTGCATTAGGACTTCGCTGTAGATACGCTCCGCACACTCGTAAACAACCGATCTTGCCGGAGGAGTTGGACCAGAAACACCGTCGTGCGACAATATGGACACAGCAGCGGACGCGGCTGAAGCCTTCGCACTGGGTTCAATACTGAGCAAAAATTCCGCCTTTCGAATCACGAGAGCAGCAATGACGGCGTAAGTCGATCCCATCGAATTCTTCGCTCGAATTCCCCACTCAATGACACGTTGTGCTGCACGCCAAATGTGCATCAAGTTTTCATGCGGTCTCTCCTCGCTGTTTCCGATATCATTACTGGAAGGTCGTACCAGTTTGTGAATCAGGCTGGAAAAACCGCTGTGCCATAGCATTGCAGCACACACTGTCCTCTTTGCAACCTTCATCGGCTCACCACCCAAGCGCAGAAACGGCGATTCTCCAACATGCCTGGATACCCAACGATCTATCGAAGCCGCTTCGCCTCTTCCACCGATAAGCTCCTGAAGAAAAATGTGTTCAAGCCCGCTCTTTGCCTCATCTGCCGTATCACGAGATACAGCCTTCGGTGTGACGAAATCGAGCCATTCCTTGGAAGCCAACGCCAACTCAGAAAATGACGAGTCGTCTAAGCGAATACGAGTGACATCTGGAAGGCTTCTAAGCACACCCCTCAAATGATTCTGCACAACGGGAGACGGCAAACCACCGGATAGAAGCAAGCTATCAACCCATCCCTCATACTCGTCACTGGAACACTCAGCAGACAGCTTGAGGGCACTATCCGCTTCGGCATTGCTCGAGCCGTCCGACATGATCTCGTCGTCGCCAGACGGTACAGGGGCAAATTGGTCAACTACGAGATCTGGCTTTTCGCAGTCAATCAATGCTCGGCTGAAGGCGCCGACTAGGTTTGCACACACAACCTCGAGGACGTACAGCTTCCGTGGGGCCGTGTCTTTCGGCTCGTCAAAGTCGCCTGGCGGCTGAAGCTTGTGTCCCACGATGTTTCCGCTGGTGTGGCTTTTTGCGTCCTCGTAGCATCCAGTGAAAGATCCGCCGTCTGCTCGTAATCTGCCCTCCACGACGCACGTTCCCCCTTGACGCCAGGTCTCGAGAAAACGGACCTTGGTACCGATGACTGCACCATTCAAAGTTACGGTTGTGAAAGAACCACTGCTCTTGCCGGTCACGGTACCGTCTGGCTCTTGCTTCAGCGTGAGATGATACTGCTGAGCAGGAATGTTCCCGGCTGCCATGCTCTTCAGCTCCCACTCGCCACTGACATCTAGGGGCAAATCGTTGCTCTTCACGCTGCGCAGATCTCGAAGGCGCTGGTTCACTTGATCGAGTTGCCGAACCAGCTTCGTACACCACGGAATCAGGTGTAGCGCCAATATGGAAGATAGACCGTGAAACGTCTTCATGATCGAAAGGCTGCTGATCAAAGGCGTCACCAGCAAAGCGATCAGTGGGTTCTGGTTGAGCAAATCTTCGACTGGCTTCGACGAGCCCTTCGAAGCAGCGTCTTCCCATGCAGCGACCATTGCAGAAGAACCCAGGAACTGAAGTGTGGAGTTCAAAATTGCAGCCGAATGGTGTAAAAATGGGTGGAGCACAGCAGGGACAGTCACCTCTCGTACTCTTCGCACCAATCCCCCCATCTCTCCTTGGTTTCCATCGCTCGAGCGAACAGGAAGGATTGTAACTTGATCATCACGTTGGTATAATCCGATCGCTGGATACAGCGTTCCGTGCTGAGTCAACCCGTCGAACGCAATACCCCAGTCGCTGTCATCGAGGCCGAACGATAGAGCACCGGTGTCCGTGTTCAAGCGAACTCGAACGACGCTGCCCGTGCTGAAACCGTCTCCATAGTCACCACGAACCTTACTCCGATTGTGCCAGAGTGCACGTGTTCCGATCAATCCCCAACCCTGGCGATCACCACCAACATAGGTTGCGACTGAAGCGTCCCGGGTACACACACCCAGAAAGATGTGCCCCTTCTCGCAACGATCGAGGCGGACGGCCCATTCGTGTATGCCAGAGTTCGGAGTGCACCCAGTAGTCGCCATAACCATGCCCCACTGTTTAGCAGTGAACTGGCGAGCGGTTTTGTTACCATCCGAAAGTGTCATCGTTTCCGCGCATCGTGCTGGGTCGAACTCCAGGGCAGGAGGTTCATCGCCTCGAGCGCCACCAACTCGTACAATCATCAAGTCTTGAATGGAGCGCAAGAACACGAGCCGAGCATTGCTGGCAGTAGCAACAGACTTGCACAGACGATCAACGTTTGGCAAAAGAGGCGCGTGAATCGACTGGAAATCTTCGCGGACGAAGAATGCAGGCCACGAAGCTTGCAAGACACTTTGCCGCAAAAGATCAATCAGTTCGGGTAGACGCCCGATAGAATCAAGAGCTGCACGCTCTTGCTGCCGACTCGTTTCCCAAACCTGCTCGTACGCACTTGCAAGTATATCGCGAGCGCGACTGTCGGCAAGAACAAGTCCTGACACACCTGAAGCTTCTAAAACATCGGGTGGGCCGATATCTGAGAGGAATTCCAACAAGCAATGCGGTGTGAGCGTTCCGTCCGTCAAAGATACGCGAATCACCTCAGGCCTCCAGACGGGTGTCTTCTTCTCATGTTTCTGGACAACACTCAAAACCGTTGCATCGTCGATAGGCTTGGTATCCTCTCGTGCCACTGACTTGGAATTCTGAAGTGGTTCGGCTTCATCGGAACTTGAGACAACAACATCACCGCACTGAGGTACAAATCCTTGAGCAAGTTCTGGAGTGCTCAATCGAGCGCACAACAAATCGAGTTGCTGATACTTCCACACCAATTGGGCATCGGAGTTGTCCACTTCTTGCAGGCAATCCTGCAGTATCGCGCTGAGCAGCTCGTGACGACTAGTTTGAGATGGATAGAAGTGGGCAATAGCGCGAGCCCAGGACACGAGAGCATATTCTCGAACTTGAGTGTCATATGCGTGAGCAGCGAACTGGGCATCCTTGCTAGACCACGAATAGGCATAGAGAAGATCGCCGAGCACATCTCTATCAGATGCTGTGAGAGCACCGGAGACCCCACAATCGCGGATACACTGCTCCACGAGTGTCTTCACACTTCCCACCAGGCGATTACCAACAGCTGATGACGAGACGTCCCCTTGAGTCGCAATTTGCCCTAACCCAACAGAGGCTGGCGACATGCTCACAACTTCAACGTGGAACAAGTGCGCTTCAAGCGTGCGCAGAACGCAGAACCGTCCACATGCCGCAAAGAGGCTCCAGGCAGAACTTTCCTTCTCTGCTTTCACCCAACGTGGCAACCCAGTGACGACATCCCGAAGGACAGAGTTGATCAACATAAATGTGAGCGGGTGAGGCTGAATGGCAGAACTGCTCGGTAGTATCCCAATGTGACACGATTCGAGGTACTTGAGACAAAGCTGGCTAACTTGAGCCAGCAAGCAAATGCTCGCAGTCATGATGTCAACGTCAACACCCTCCCGTGGGAGTAGGAAAGGGCCTAAACCCAGAATCTCGTCCATAGAGAACTTGTCAGGTCGTGGGCGTGGTTGCTCAGCAGCATTCGGAATCGTGGTAGGACTGGATAAAAGTGCTGGACTGGGACTCAGTTCAGCGTCACTCTGCTCCCTGTTCATTTCTGGCGAAAGTGAGAGTGCAATAGCTCTGGCCATCAGTGCATCTTCGTCTACACCCTCGACTTCCCCACCAGCGGATGCTCCTGCATCCTCGTCCTCGTCCTCGTCGTCATCTTCATCATGGTCTTCGTGATCCTCGTGATCTTCATTGTCGTCATGATCACCTTGTCTGTCCCGATGCACGTCACCGAAATGGCTGAGCCGAGCTCGTAGAGAACTCATAGAGTCTGTCTCGGCCTCAACTTCCATAGTTGTTGCCGCGATTTCCGTGTCAACGTTGATCAACCCCGGGGTGGCTTCTCCCGCTAGTTCTTTCTCACTTGCATCGATGGCAGTATTGACATCGCTAGACTTTGAGTTGACAACCTCACGCTTCGGAAACTCGGGTGCTTTTTCACCACGAAGTACACGCAGGTGCGAAGCCAATGGCAACTTGAGCTCCGCGACATTCTCACTATCGGGATCGAGACCCCAGGCAAGCAAAATCTTGGTCGCGAGTAATAAACTCTGAATGGAACCATCAGTGATTGCCCGGGCAACGAACTTCGCCACGTTGAGCTTCATGTCAGCAAGCGGCAAACGTGGCGCGGTCAAGTCAGGAGACAGCATTGTGCTGGTCGGCGCAGACGACAAACTCGACTTTTCTTTCCTCTCACGGTCCTTGCGTTTTTTCTTCTTCCGCTTGTCTTTCTTGGGGTCCACTCCTGTCACAAGCGGGTGGCACAAGATCGCGCCGTATAGAGCAGGATCGGTGTCGCGGATCTGTGACAGCATCAGATTGTAGGTGCGATCGTCGATCTTGTCGCGCAGCAGTCGCGCATGCAATCGCGCGAGCTGCCTCGACGGATCAGCTGCATCTTCTGCTTTGTCGGCATCATCGTCGTCGTCACCAGTCTCCGTATCTTTGTCATCGTCACGCTCGCTCTCACCATCCTTGTCTTTGTCCCGTGGCTCGCGGAAATCGCGACTCCCACCAAGTGCAAACTCAATGTCGGACTTGGCCTCCATGAAAAATCGCGTGAGCTCTTCCACGCGCTGCCGGCGCGCCGCGTCCGCACTCAGCAGGTCCTCTTGCTTGCCCGTGAGCGTCGACTTGGGCAGCGCGTCTAGCGGCTTCTCCGGCTCGCGCTCCAGCTTCACAACCTCTGCGCGGCCTTCGCTCGCGAGAAACTCGAGCGACTCGGCCGTCAACACATTGTTGCGGTCGCTGCACAGCGCCGACAGCTCGCTCTACCATTCGCCACACAAAAACACACACACACACACACACCACGTGAGCCGCCCGTGCCACCGACAACGCCCTCAGCCACCACCCCATTGGCACGCACCATAAGCCGCGCGTTCCGCGTCTCGAGGTTCTCCTTCTCCTGGGTCTCCTGCAGCTCGTAGAGCACGCTCGTCTGGCGCTGCAGCTGCGGCGCCTGGCGGCTCGAGACGCCGCCCGCGCGCGCGCTGCTCATGCGCATGGTCCTCTGCGGTGTCCCCCTCTTCTTCTTCTTCTTCTTCTTGTTCGTCTTGTAGCCGGTGCCTTGGTCTCTCTCTCCTCTCCCACCGACCCACACGGCAGTCTCACGTAGCGGCGGAGAGGACGCGGGCGTGGAAAAGATTTCGGTTCTCCCCTTCGCGCTTGTGCTCCGCACGCACACACTGAAGAAAACCCAGAGGAGAAAACACCACGCGAGCGAGGGGAGGAAACCGGAGTGATGGTCCCCCGAAAAGGATCCAACAGCTGCAACTACACGCCAGCGGGGTACTGGATCGACCGCGTAAAGTACGAATGGGTCGGGGGAGCTTGCTTCAACGTCGTTCGAGAGAGCGCGTGACCGAAAACCGCGGAGTGGAGCAGCTTCCATCCACCATCACACCCACGCTGTCCGAGAGACCTCGGTGACGAGCACGTTGAGAGAATCCCGTTTAACGTGTGGAAGAGTCAGCGGCGAGTGTGCTGGACTCTGGGAAGACAGAGTTGGGTCGGGCGATGGTGTCGTACCAAGGACGCTGCACCGTTTGCCGCTGGAGGCTTCGTCGCCTGGTCTGAGACGTCAGTTCACAATGGCTCACGGCTATCACATAATTCGTTTTGTTTTCCATCTCTTCGGGGGTGTTTTGGCCCGACGTCACAACTTCATCCACATGCACTAAACTAATCGCGCATTCCTGCGCACCGCACAGGAGAACGCAGCAAGACCTCAACGACTCGTCGACCTGCCGAGCCCCATTAGAAGCTCGGCGGATTCCGTATCCAGCACGTTCGCATGGCGATGCGCGTCGGGCTCAGTCTTGATATTCACTGTTCCACAACCACTCGCATCGTGTCAGGATCTCCCAGCTCATCCCATCCATCTCAGACCACAGAACCGCACCTTGCTCACTGCCCGCGGACGTCTCGGAGCTGCCCGTGGAGGAACCACCCGTATCGTGCTCCGTCTCGAAGTCGTTGAGCTCGCCCGGGTCGCTGCAATCCTGCAGCAGCGCCACAACGAACGCGTTGTGCAGCATGACTACACTCGAGTCGCGCTTTGTTAGCCATCCATCCGTGCCGCCTCCCATCTCCCACACGACATGAGCTACGTACTGTTCTCCGCGCCCAGCAGCGTCTCCGCGGTCGCCTGGAACTGCTGGAGCGACAGCTTGGCCACGAGGTACTGCTGGAACGCCGTCCAGTAGCTGCGCCACGCGTCGCGGTGCCGCCGCTGCAGCGCGCGGAACAGCTGCGCCTTGCACTCGCGCACGCGCTGCGTCGCCTGCGCGGACGCGCGCGTCGTGGTCTCGCTCTTCATCGGCCGCGTCATGGTCCTCGGGGCGCGCTCGTTCTGGACTGGCGAGGCATGGTGTCGGGTCATTGCGCCCGACCCGCTGCTGGTTCCGCTTGTCTGTGTGCAAAGAACAGGATGCGCCGCCAAAAGCGGTGTTAAAAAATCGAAAGGGAGACAACATAACGTGGACCACACAATTTCGTAGACGACCCTAATCTAGGCCTTGAGGAACGTGGCTGAAGTGGCAAGATGGAGAAAACAGCGGAGCCCACGAGCGACGTGATCGACTGGGCGCGGCGGCGCCCTTCCTAGCGGTCTATAGCGAGCGGGAACCGACGCCCAGCAGACCAGGCGGCGTGTATTCATAGCGGCCAGCTCAGGTCGTGTCGCTCGACCAGACGCCAAGGTCTCCGGGTAAAATTAACTCGACGCAATGGCTCCTGAGGAAGGGCGAGTCGTTTCAGGCAAGCGCGGCCGGGCGGCCCGGCGTGTGTGAGTTGAGTTGACTGCTTAGACCGTCACGGAGGCGTGGAGAGGGACGTTGGATATCAGCGCCAGTGATCGCTCGTCTTGGGCTAGGCTTGCTCGGCAGCTCCTTGGCGAACGCAGGCACGGAGACGCGTGACGCGGATTTAGACACGGCAGTCTCGGCCCCACGCACGACAGGGAAAGCGCTGGCGGCCGCGAACAGCGTCGCGACTCGAGGCACAGCGAAGCAGCCACCATGGGCGCCGGCGCCTCCATGGATGAGCGCAACTCGATCCAGACGCGGTCGCGTGTCGTGGCGGCGCTCATGAGCCTCGCGAACAAGCCGCAGCATGCGCCGCTCGTCGCCGCCAAGACGCAGTGGCGAATCGCTGCGCCATACGCTGGCACGGCGTCCGAGCCGACTGGCATGGAGCAAGAACTGCTCCACATCCTGAACGACCCGGTCGGCCAAAAGCACATTGGTGCGTACGCGAAGAAGATCATGACGTCCGAGACGTTTTTCTGCTGGGTCGAGATCAAAGAGTTCCGCGAGGCACCCTCGATCGGCTACCGCAAGTCGCTAGCCAAGCTGATCCACAAAAAGTACATCAAAACGGGCGCACCCATGGCGCTCGGGTGTATCAAATCCGACCTCATCGAGTTCTACGATGTGCGTGAACGTATCGACTGTCGATAGCGTTATCGTTTCGCGACATGGACTGACTGACTGTATATGGTTTGACGATGGCAGAAACAAATCTCGGCAATGGAGTCGGACTCTTCGCTGATGACGCCCCACTTTTATGAGCGGCTGATGTCCCACATCACAGCCGACATGGTGCAAAACACCTATTTACGCTTCAAGACGTCTTCCGAGTATGAGGCGTACAAGAAAGAGATCAAGGACACGTACAACAAGGTGACGGTCGAAGACTTTGAGTACCTCGAGTTACTCGGTAGCGGCGGCTTCGGGCGTGTTGTTCACGCACGAAAGAAGTCCACGGGCAAGCACTATGGTACGTCTAGTTATCTTGACTTTAGTGTCTGTTTAGCCGTCTGACGTGAAATTGGTTGGAGGGCAGCTATCAAGATTCAGCTCAAAACAGGGTTACTGGACGAACACCACGATCAGCTCAGCCAGATCACGTCCGAGAAAGATATCCTTCAGATCTGTCACAACCCGTTCGTGCTCGACATGCACTACAGCTTCCAGACCTCTGCCCACGCTATCATCGTCACGGAACTTGTCAGGGGAGGAGATCTTGGAGAGGCGCTGAAGTCGTCTCGCGAAGGATACCTCATTGAAGATCGCGTACGTCTGTACGCAGCAGAAATCGGTCTCGCGCTCAACCACATGCACGACTTGGGGTTGATCTATCGCGATCTGAAGCCAGGTAACGTGCTGCTTGGTGAAGATGGCCATGTCGTGCTCGCGGATATGGGACTTGCGGCCGGCTTTGACCCAAACTGTATCAAGAAAGATGAGAACGGAAGCACGAAGTACGTCCCACAGAATGCAAAATTCACACGGCGGAAAACTACTGTCGGCACAAGAGGCTACATGGCACCTGAGATCATCTCGGGGAAGCTTGTCAAGCGCGACCAGCGACCAGGGTACACGTTTGCCGTGGACTACTGGTCGCTTGGTGTCACGATTTTCGAACTGATGTGCGGGTTCCAGCCGTTCAGTGTGTATTCCGGCGGCAACTTCTTCCAGGAGGTCGCGAACGAGGAGATCTTTCGCTTGTCGCCTCGCACACAGCACAAGATTGAACTCCAGAAGATGGCCCAGGGCGTGACATTCCCGCCGCATTTGTCCAAGAATGGCCAAGACTTTTTGCGGCGGTTGCTTGAGGTCAATGCTGAGAACCGACTCGGTTGCAATTCGGAGAAGGGCTTCCAGGAGTTCATGGACCACCCGTTCTTCGAGGGCATCGACTGGGAGAAGCTCATGATGAAGCACATTGACGCGAAGTTCAAACCAAACGTACCGACCCTCACGGACAAGAAGATCTACAACTCCTACGACCACATGATGTCGCACTTTGACATGCGCGACAAGGACTTCATTCGACGTGAGTCGTTCATCCTGGTGTTGCAGCCCGCGGATCACCGAGTGAAACTGACCTCCGTGTTTTGTTCTTCTTTCTAGACGATTGGTACGCGGATCCAGACCCTGAGATGCAAAAGCACTTCGACACGTGGGACTACATCTCTCAGTACACGCTGCGAGCCGAGCTGGGCATCGCCAAGGAGCTCGACGAGACCAACATCCCGTACAAGGTCCTCCAGCTCACGGGTGAGGATACCAAGAACAAGAAGAAGTAAGCCGTCACAGCGGGTGAGGGCAACCGTGTCAACGCGACGAGACACCGCAGTGCATTGGCGTTGGCGACTCCCCCGCGTCACTTTAGCAGCAGCCTGTAATACTAGACCTCCATACTACATAGCACTGCACAAAACACGCATATCGCTCTCGACGCTACTCGGCACACACTACTTTGACTAGGACGGGTTCCTCAGTAAAAAGTATTGATCTATGGAAGAGTTATCGTTCATTTGAACTCAGTGTGGTGGTACAATTTTCATCATCGGAGACCCCAATACGCATACAAATACACACGCAGTCGTCCACAGTCCATCCATTCGACAGTCCGCGGCATACGCACACGCACGCAGCAACAGGAACGTGGATGCTTTCCAGGCTCTTCAGGAAAAAATTAGAGTTGAGTTAGCGTCCCATCACGCCGCAACGAGGCGGCGCTCGACGGCTAGTGTATTTTTTCATCCCCAGACGCCTCACAGCAGAGCAGCCAGCACCAGCGAATGTGGTGCTTCCGCCCGCCTTCCCAATCCCCGAAGAGTTCCGCAAATGAGCTGGAAGCAAGTGAGACCGTGGCGCGCTCATCCTTCCCCTCTCTCTCTCTCTTCACCAATCAATTGTCCACGGCTGAGCGGAGGCGGGTCCACGGGCCCTAAACTTGCAAAACGGGTTACACCGGCCCAGACCCGAATTTATTTACAACCAATCGGAATGTTTAAAGTTTGATTCTATTTCGACCAATGAAAGTGCTTGAAAGTTAATGTAGGTCTGGAACTGGAACTGAATCTGCAACTTCCAGGTCCGGAGGGGGGCATGTACAGATCCGGTCGAGAAGCTACAGCTCCGTGAGCTGCCGCAACGCGCTGGTGAAAGCGTCCTGTCGCCACCGCTGGGCGCAGTGGCCTCGCGCGATAGCCGACGGGGAATCGGAGCGGAACTCCACGAGTTGGCTCACGGCGACGAAGCTTGCGCGTGTGACCGATCTTTTAGGCGTCACTGCTCGCGTTGACCGAGCGGGCGAGCGGTGAGACTCGCGCGACTTGTTCTCTCGCTCTGCACACGCGAGCTGTCCGCTGGCGGAGTGGCTGCGGCGGCGCCGGTGGGGATGCGTGTGACGCGCGCGCGTGTTCGCGACAGCGATGTGGTGGATGCACCGAGCCACGACTGTCGTGAGCTCGGACAGAAGCACGTCGTTTTGCATGGCGAGGGCGGCGCACGTTGGCTCGCTATATCGAGTCTGAATGGAAATGTGCCGCTGACTCGCCTGTTCGAGAGCAGGGGTTTCAAGTGACGGCGGGTTCTGCCTCGTCGCAAGTTGGCGAATCTTCAAGGAATAAGCTTTGGCGGCGACTGACTGGATGTTTGCTGGACATCTCTGAGCGGTTTCCGTGTTCAGCATAGCTGAGACGGTGCCAAGTGCGATCTTGAGTTCGCGGTTCCTTGCTGCCAACTCCTTCAGTGTTGGCGTCAATACACTTGGCTTCGTGGGAGACCCAACGTGGACTTTCGAGGCGTCATGTTCGTGAGGTGGCGGCTCGCGCGACAGCGCCGGCGCTATGCTCTTCACTCGACGCGACCTAAACCCAGCCGGGAAGCTGGTCGTGTGCCAATAGGAACCTCTGAAGACCGCTATCTGCTGCAGGGAGACGCTCATAGTTGGCACATTGGATCAATCGTGGAATGAGAGGCACAGCGTAAGTTCGTTCTTTCCCCTCTTGTTGGAAGTGGCGCATACTCCCGAATAAGGAAGAACAGTTGCCGCAGAGTCCACAGCATAACCGCTGTGGACACTTCTCTAGTTAGGGAGATCCGGGTTTAACTCAACATAAGGCGGACGCGTGTAATTCGAAAAGTGCGTAGCGCGAGCCACGCCGGCGTGTTAGCGCTATTGACAGACATCCCCCACTACGCTCGTGCGGCTTCGGGGCATGCAATCGCCGAGAGCAATCCACAGTCGTGCCGCATCGGCAGAGTATCGGGGCTGGGGATAAATCATGGCTACATTTAGTCACTCGGTCGAGGTGAGAGGATCGCCCAAACCGTCACCGATTGGCCAAAATGCATCTAGCTCACGAGTGTCGGTCTCTTCAGGGTCTGGTCTCGGCTTCTCGGAGAGCTCATCAAAGCGTTGTGAAGATGCGTCGGGCGCTGCTGGGCGGGGAGGGCGCCGCCGACCACGCGTGGGCGATGCGCCACGCGCTGACGTTCCTGCTGCCGATCGACGCGGCGCACCTCGTCGTCGCGCTGCTCGAAGAAGGCGGAGGAGCTAGACACGGAGATGGTGACGGAGACGGTGACGGCTATGATCCCCGCGCGCGCGTCCATTGGCTGCGCTACGGCGACGCGCCGCTTGCCCCGATCGACGACGACATGCTGCTGGAGGTGGCTGCGAGCCACGCGTGTTGGCACGCGCTGTGTGTGCTGCTGGAAGACGTGCGGGCCGCGTCTCCCTCGTGGGTTACGCTCCACGACGACGACATCGCGGATGTGGACGGAGTACGCAATACCAACAACGTGCTGATCCGACGTGCGACGATCGCACATCGCGGCACGCACTACCGCTTTGGACACAGTGCAATTAAGACCGCCGCCTCGCGCGGCGATCTGCATGTGATTCAGTGGCTTTGGCCGCGTTCGGCTGAGACCAGCGGACAAGTCGAGCCAACACGAAGATCCTCGGATGATCCGATTGAGCTCCACGCGAGAGCCGAAGTGATCATGGAGGCCGCCGCCGCCGCTCGCCACTTCCATATCATCGAGTGGCTGATCAAGACCTCACCGCTGGTTTACTGTGTGATGCCGTACGACGAAGAGCTGGAGGCTGTGTGCTGGATCATGCGGATGAGTCGATACCCTAGCTATTGTGTTTACTATTGTGCGACGAAAAAGTACGGATATCACAAGGCCGAGTCGCGAGACACCGTATCAGTTGATGGGATGACTTGGGCAAGGACGACAAGGATGCCGCTCGCCGATCCGTTCGCGCGCGACGGTGACCTGGACACGCTTAAGAAGATCTTCGCGCGGCCCAACTATCCGCTGTTGATTGGCTTGAACTCGATCGTACAGGCTGCGCAAAGCGGTCATCTTCACGTGGTCAAGTGGCTTGCCGCCTTGTTACCCAAGCATCCGCTGGGCCCATGCTTCTTAGCTGCCACCCGTGGTGGGCATGTGCCCGTCCTTGACTGGATGCACCAGGAGCTCGGCTTTAGCTACCTTCCGGGAGCTTTGGTCGAAGCCGGTGCGAACGGACATGTTGAAGTCTTACGCTGGTACTTGTCCATCAATTCGGGCCATAGCTCGTATTTCGAAAGTGCAGCACTGACAAACGCCATCCAGAACGGGCACCTCGATGTGATCAAGTACCTTTATGAGGAGCGACATACACCCATGGAGGCGAGTATTGTCGTGGTCCCACTAACAAAGTGTCGCAGTATCGATGTGTTCGACTACGTGCTTAATCGTGTGGAGCAACTCTTACGGCGAAGTCATCTCCTGACTGTAGTTGCAAGTCAGTCCAGTCTTGCGGTTGTCAAGCATCTCGTCTTAAACCGCGGGCTCTGGAGCTCTGACGTATTCGACGCGGTATTAGGCCGTCAAGAATCTACCTCGGTGCTCGAGATGGCCCAGTTCCTTTACGCCCAGGCGCAAGAGAGAGCTAGGCATCTCGGAACTCCTCTCGAAGCTCAAGTCGATCCGAAGAACGTCAAGATTGGACGGATCAGGCATCTCTCAGCTGCGTTGTGGCTGCTTGAGAACGTACCCGAAGTCAGCGTGTGGGATAGAACCCATGCTCGTATGAATGACGCCTTCGCGTTTGACCGATCACGGAAGCCCATATTCGTCGCGTGCATCAAACATCGACCAGCTGAGTGCCTCCAGATCCCGTGGCTCCCGCTGTGGGCAGTGCACACCAACACATTCGAGGCGCTCGAGCTCTTGAAACAATACAACCACCCGCACGTACGCGATACAGACACCTTCCAAGCCGTCACAACCCACACACGCGACGCTCGGTTCATGCTCAAGCTGCTGCCTCTACCCGATGGTGAACCAACGCTCCGCAGGGAGGTCGTTGAGTGGGCCGCCAAGTACGGTATGGCGACAGTCTTGGATCGTATATTTGATCGCGAAGATGCGCCACGCATCCAACATCAACTACTGAAGCGCGTCGCACATCACGTGGGGGTCTCGGGCCATGTCGAGTTGGCCGACTGGCTGATAAGAAGATGCGTGAAGCTGTCGATCTCCACCACGACGACGTTCAAGAATGTGCCACTTGACACTGTTTGTCACGGTCATACGCATGTGCTTCAGTGGCTGCGAGCGCATCATCTCAATCAGCAGCAGCACCTGCTACCGACACGACCCCACGCAATGGAGAAGCTGGTGACGGCGGCGGGGAACGCGCGTCAAGTGCGCAGTCTCCACTGGTTGCTTGTGGATATGAAGAGCGAGATCCAGCCCAAGTGGATCGCCCATGTGTTGGTGGGTGCTGTGCGGCAAAACCACGCGGAGGTTGTGGAGTTTATCACGCGGGCGTATGAACCGGATGTGTTGCCTGTGGGAGACCAGGACCATCAGCGTATTCGCGTGTATCTTCAGAAGAGTCAGCATGGTGCTACGACTACGCACACCGCAGACAACGATGTGGCCACCAGTGGGCGTCGTGCGAAACGAGCTCGACGACAGTAGCCTTGCGCGATCGTGCTCGCGTCGGTGTGTCAGGAGCCTTTGCATTAAACACTCGCTACTGAGAGATACTCTACTGGACTGAATTTACGTTCACGCGTTGATCTTGGCGACTTGAGTAGCTTCTCCGGCAGTGGCAAGGATGTCACCAGAGTACTTGGGGTCGACGACTCGCGATCGTCTTCGGTGAGGTCGTTACAGCTCCAGCTCCAGCGCGGGCGAGCTATGATGCGGAGCCACTAAGAGTTCGTGGCCGTCGTGAGTGTGCGTCCGTGGCCTCCGTGAGCTTGGGCGAGATCTTGGTCAGGCACTCGTGGCGTGGGCGTCCTGGCCAGAGTCCCAGAACTCGTGATACATTCGCCGTAGAAGTGATATGGCTACCCATGGTCACTGGAACGAGTCGAGCGGATCCACAAGTCTCTCATCTCATGATTGGTCCAAATGGAGCCTCGCCTCCGTGAGTGTGGGTCGTGCTCGCCCGAACACGCCGAGCGACGCACCGGCACCAACCTCACTCTGTTCGAACGCCGCGACGGAAGATGCTGCTGGCGCTGCTGGGCGTGCGCGTGGGGGCCAGCGCCACGGCCCCAACAGCGACCGCCGACCATGCGTGGGCGATGCGCCACGCGCTGTCGTTCCTGCTCCCGATCGACGCCGCGCGCCTCGTCGTCGCGGTGCTGGAAGGCGGCAGCGGGGACTCGGACGGCTGTGATGAGGATCCCCGCGCGCGCGTCCATTGGCTACGCTATGGCGACGCGCCGCTCGCCCCGATCGACGACGACATGCTGCTGGAGGTGGCTGCGGGCCACGCGTGCTGGCGCGCGCTGTGTGTGCTGCTGGAAGACGTGCGGGCCGCGTCGCCCTCGTGGGTCACGCTCCACGACGACGACATCGCGGACGTGGACGGTGTATACAACACCGACGACGTGTGGATCCGACGCGCGACGTTTGCGCACCGTGGTACCCACTACCGCTTCGGATACGACGTTTTGGGGGCGGCTGCTGTGCGAGGCAACCTGACGATGGTCCAGTGGCTGCTGCCGCGCACAGCGAAGACAAGCGGACAAGTCGAGCCGGCGCGGAGAGAGAAGAAGGAGCGATCAGACGAGAGTGATCGAACGGAGCGAATCCTGGAGGGAGCCACTCGCGCGTGCCAGTTCCACATCCTGCAATGGCTCGTCGACACGATCCCAACAACTCAGTGGGCGTGTACGTACACGACTACGGCGGAGGCTGTGGCGTGGACCATGCGCCACGTTTCAGACCGGCGCTGGCGTGCCTACTTTTGTGCGACCACAAACTACGGGTTCTACTGGGTGTACGCTCGCGATCGAGCATGCATCGATGGCATCGCAACCTTTACGGCTAAGACGGAGACGCCGCTCGCGGACCCGCTTACCCGCGACAGTGACGTGGCGGCGCTCAGACAAGTGTTTGCCGCACCCAAGTGCCCGTACCTGTTGGCGTCGAAAGTGATCGTCTTGGTAGCTGAGCTCGGTCTTCTCGACGTCGTCAAGTGGCTCTGCAGCATACTTCCCAAGGGTTTGTTCACCGAGTGCTTCGTGGCTGCTGCCAAAGCCGGTCATTTACCCATCTTGGAGTGGCTGCATCAGGAACATGGAGTTCCTATCGTGCGGCATGTGGTGACTGAGGCCGCAAAACATGGACACGTCCACGTGTTACGCTGGTGGCGATCGATCCATCCGACGCGTGATCTCCACCCCGAGGTCTGGGCGCTGAGAAGCGCGTGCCAGTACGGGCGGTTGGACGCCGCCGCATTCTTCGTTGAGGAGATCGGAACGCCCTTCCAACTATTACAAGTTTCCGACCCACTCGCCGCGAGCCCGAGTATCGAGACCATTGACTTCATTCTTGACCGTGCTGAGCCACTATCACAGCCTCCTGTCTTCCTCCAGCATGTGGTCCGAGCAAACCACGAGGAAGTTGTCAAGCACCTCGTTGATAACCGCGGTTTGTGGAGTCGCCAAGCCTTCGGCTTGGCAGTGACGTGCCGTTCTTCCCGGTCGACGCTGGGGATGAGCCAGTTTCTGTATGCTACAGCGCAGGAACGCGCGAGACATTCGCAATCCACTCTGGAAGACCAGATCGACTTCACGCGCTTCACCGTGGCCGTCGTGAAGCACACCGACGTCGCCGAGTGGCTGCTCCAGTCGGTTCCTGCTGTACGTGCCTTTAATTCATCCATCACCTCACTGGATTGGATACGCGGGAACACCCAGGTATCGAGACCCGTCCTCACGGCATGTATCAAGTACCGACCCGAGGAATGCCGAGAGGACCCGTGGCTCCCGCTGTGGGCAGTGCACTCCAACACATTCGAGGCGTTCGAACTCTTGAAACATTCCAACCACCCGCACGTATGTCATGCAGATACTTTCCAAGCCGTCACAATTCACACACGCGACGCCCGTTTCATGCTCAAGCTACTTCCTCTACCCGATGGTGAACCAACGCTCCGCAGGGACGTCGTTGAGTGGGCCGCCAAGTACGGTATGGTCACGGTGTTGGATCGTGTTTTTGACCACGAAGACGACACGCGTGTCCAGCATCAACTGCTCAAGCGCGTCGCACGTCACGTGGGTGTCTCGGGTCATGTCGAGTTGGCCGACTGGCTGATAAGAAGATGCGCGAAGCTATCGATCTCCACCACGACGGCGTTCAAGAATGTGCCGCTTGACACTGTTTGTCACGGCCACACGCATGTGCTTCAGTGGCTGCGAGCGCATCATCTCAATCAGCAGCAGCACCTGCTACCGACACGACCCCACGCAATGGAGAAGCTGGTGACGGCGGCGGGGAACGCGCGTCAAGTGCGCAGTCTCCACTGGTTGCTTGTGGATATGAAGAGCGAGATCCAGCCCAAGTGGATCGCCCACGTGTTGGTGGATGCTGTGCGGCAAAACCACGCGGAGGTTGTGGAGTTTATCACGCGGGCGTATGAACCGGGTGCGTTGTATGTGGGGCGACAAGAGCTGGAGCGTATTCGCGTGTATCTCCAGAAAATCCGACAGGGCCACGTCAATGGAGCTGCGGCTGTGACTGTGTCGCAGTCGATAACGAACGATGCGGCTGCCGGTGGGCGTCGTGCGAAGCGATCTCGTCGCCATTAGAAACACATCTATCACCTTGAGCGCCTGCGGCTTCTTGGATTTATGGACAGAGACACAACCAAAGGAGAGCAGCACGATTGACTCCTCGTGTGGTAGAACAATAGCTTTGATAGCACCTGACCATGCAATCGTTCCGTTCAGTCCTCCATCATATGCAATCGTTCCGTTCAGTCCTCCATCATAGTCACATCGATCATGCGGAAGTGGCCGTCCAGAGCGATCGATACCATGCCACAACTCCGCCAGACTGGACTCGTTCGTCCACTTGGTTACGAGCTGAGGAACTTCGGGGCGGTTGTGCCTGGAGGCCGACCACACTGCCGTGCGTAGGCACTTCTGCATGAGCTGCTGGGGCTTGTACGTCACCACCTCTCTGCCTTGTGAGGGTAGAAATCGCTCGAAAATCCACGCTAATAACGCACGTTTGTCGTGCTTTACCGCCCACCGTACCACGTGGGTCGTAAACAGCGCCGGAAACCGCTCAATAAACCACTGCACCACTGTCGGATCTCTCGTTTCGCGTAGCAATAGCCTCGCAAACTTTGGGGTCCCCAAACAAGGGTGGTTGATGTCTGCGAGCCGGCGAAGCGCCTTGAATCTGCGCTTCCGCACGGTCCACGCTGGGAACCACGGGATTCCTCGCACGAACTCAGGGTCGTACAGGTCGATGAACACATCCATCACTTCGTGGAGCCGTCGGATGGCGGCCGGGGTCTTGGGCCATTCAGAGTTACGGATATCTTCGTTTTCCCAGCCCAAACTAGCGTACTTCGTTGCATACTGCTGATCCACGTGGTCGATCATCTTGAAGTGGGTCTCGTTGTAGAACAGACCACGTGTATATCCATGCCGCAACAACCACTCGAATGCGTCAAAGTAGCCCTTCATGATCCACTCATACCATTTTACCGGCTCATCTTGAGGGAGCGGTTCGCCGAGCTCGAAGGCACGCTTGACGGCAGTATTATGTAGGTACTCGACCGCAAAGGTGTTGGCACAGTGCGTCGCAAACCGTATTCCTCGCGTCCACCATAGGTTGAGATCTTCGACCACCCAGCGAGCGACTGCAATGCTTCCACTAAGAGCTGCATAATTGACGATAGTTTCGTCAATTGGGTCAACACAGTGCGCCAGGGCCCACTGGGCGAGTGCCAAATCACCCGACTGAGCAGCACTGTATGCAACATCTGCCCCAATGATGAACCCTTTCTCCTGCACCAGCCATTCCACGATATGTGTGTGGCCATTCTTGGCAGCAACACTTGCCAATCCATAGTGCGGTTCTTGAGGTGGCACGAGCTCCGGGAAATTTTCCATCATCCACTGGAGCACGTCAAGATGGCCGCGCGCGGCTACTTTGGCGAAGGTGGAGGCCTTCACCCTCACGCCCACATCGTAAACCACAAGCCACTTGGCAACTTCCAGATGGCCTCCCACCACCGCGCGAATCAAAGCCTTGGAGTCGACAAACGTCTCGGGATACATCGCGTTGAGCCAGTAAAGAGAAACCATCTCACCCGATGCGGCGGCGTTCTCCAACACCTTCACGGAGTGCGCTCCTCGGAAGATCGGGTGCCAGTCCAATCGATACAGCGAATCCCGATCACCGTGCTTGGCGGCGAGATCGATCAGCGGATACACATGGCGGCCCTCGCTCGAGCACCAGTCGTACCCGCACTTCTTGGTCATCGCAAACACCCCTTCGAACTGAGTGCCCTGGACGCGCCAGGCCATGACCCCGATGTCTGGATCATGTCCATACTGGTGCGTAGGCAACACAAAGGCCCCCGCTGTCACCCACTTGGCCGAGTGCGCGTTGTCCAGCAGCCACGACACCACGCCGGCGTGGCCGGCCTTCGCGGCCGCGTCCAGCGCCTCCGGCGGGTCGTACCGCGCCACGTGGTGGAGGTACACGACGCTCTCGAGCGAGCCTCGTTGCGCGGCCACGTACATGA
>JAMFLL010000426.1:0-38345 GCA_027475725.1 Pythium rhizo-oryzae
CGGCGGCCTCGGCCTCGGACGTGCTGCGCGTGGTGGCCGCCACGACCTCCCCGTCTTTCCAGCTCATCTCGTTCCGCCGCGCGACCGACGACGCCATGCTCGCGCTCTCGGCGACGCACCACGTGCGCCAGCAACTGCAGAGCGGTGGCGCCGCCGCGGACGCCCACCAGCCCCAGCCCCAGCACCACCTCCAGCAACATCACCCGCACCAGCACCAGCACCATCTGCCGTCGCGTCCGCTGTCGCAAGAGGAGTCTCCCCACGTCCACGCGATGGGAGTGGGTGGGCCGCGCGCTCCACACATTCGCTACCACGCGGACGCGCCGGCCGGCCAACCGATCCACACGGTCTCACATCTGCCGCAGCCCGCGCCCCCGGCGTCTCGGCCGCTCCACCACCTCCACGCTCCACCCGCCCACACCTCTGTGCCCGCCACACGGCCGCTATCGCTCCCGTCGCTTCGCGCGCCGATGCTCACCAGTGCCGCCCCCTCTGTCTCGTCCGCCGGAGGCCCCGTGCGCCAGTGGACCGCGCCGCCGCTCGCGACGACCGCGCCCACCAGTCGTCCGCTCACGTCGCTCGCGCCGCTCCACCGTGCTCCTCTGTCGCTGCGCTCCTACGCTCCGCAGGGCGCGCAGGCTCCGCCGCAGACGCGACCGCTGCTACTCCGCCCGGCGGCGTTCGCTGCTGCTCCCACACAGACACCGCTCCGCGACGCGGCGCCGCAGCCCGCCTGGCGCCCGCCGCAGCTCGCCATTTCTCGACCCATTGCACCCGCCGCCTCAGGAGGAGGCGGAGGCGGCCGCGCAAGCACGGCGTGGGAGGTCTCGAACCTGCTCTCGCTCTTCCATCAGGTGCCACTCACAGACGCGTTCGAGCGCGTCGCCGCCATCCACGAGACCTACGAGCAGCACGCGGCCGAGTACGCGGCCGCCGCGGCGGAGGAGCAGGCCAAGGGCGACGACAGCGACAAGGAGAACACTCAGAAAAGCGAGGCTGCACCGCACCCCACAGCGCCTCGATCCCCAAGCGTTCGTGCCGACGCCGAGATGAGCGTGCGCCGCGCGCTGGCGTCACTCGGGCTCCACGCGTCGCCGCGGAAGCTGCCGCCGCGGCTGGTGGAGATGCTCACGGAGCTCGCCCTGTGGATGCTCTTTGATCAAGTGGCGATCCGTCAGCTCCACGGCGCGGCGCGCAGCGCCACCGAGGCGCTCTCGGACTCGGCGCTCGTGCAGCGGTACTACGGCCGCGCGCTGTTCTTCCTGCACGACCACATGGGCCGCTTCCTGGAGCGCCGCTTCCAGACCTCGATCCGCGACGTGCTCCGCGAGTGCGAGCTGCTCGGCCTGCAGCTGCAGCACGAGAACCCGGGCGAGCCGGCCGCGTCGCCCCACGCCGCCATCAAGGGCGGCGCGCGCGCCATGAAGGGCCAGGACTCGTTCGTCGCGCAGGCCCGCGAGCTGCTGGTCGCGACGAACAAGGCGACGCACTCGCGCGCGCGCGCCAAGCGGCGGCGGCTCGAGTCGTCGCCGACAGCCGCACTGGACGCCCGCAAGGCGCCGCACAGCGCGTTCGACGCGCAGTGGGCGTGCTCGCTCAACGACGTGGTCGTGACGCGCGCTGCCTCCTCGTCCTCGTCGTCGCCGCCTCCGACCGACGCGTCGCTGTTCACGCTGCTGTGGTTCTACCGGCAGTTCAGCGTCGTGTCGCTGGCGCTCGCGGCCGCCACGCTCGACGTGCGCTCGCTGTTTGCGCTGTCGGCGCCGCTCGGCTCGTCGTTCGTGCTCGACGGCGCCGACCGCTTCCTGCGCGCGTTCCCCGCGGGCGAGGCCACGCTCGCGACCTCGGTCGGCCGCTACGCGTTCGGCGACTACGTGGGCGAGCGCGTGGACGCCGCGTGCGTGCGCCTGCGGCTCTACGCGTTCCTCGCGCCCTCGCAGCTGCCGGCCAACGGCGACAACGAGGACGTGCCGCTCGAGCGCGTGGCCGCGGACGCGTGCGTGTGCTACGACGTGACGCTGCGCGCGGCCGGCGACGCGCTCCACGCGGCCGTGGCGGTCGAGACCGGCGCGCTGGACCTCGCGGCGCTGCGGCGCGCGGGCCACGGCGACGGCGCGCGCGCGCTGCTGCGCGACATGGCCACGTGGTCGCTGCGCCAGAAGCTCGCGGCCCTGCGGAGCTTCGCGCCCGCGGCGCGAGCGGAGCTCGTGTACCGTCGCCAGGAGACCGCGACGGCGACAGCGCCGTGAGCGGATGAGAGATGGCTCCACCTGCGCAGTGTCGTACTATATTAGGTTATCAGATACCCATGACACTTTGTCAGGCAAACAAAGAGTACTAAGTTAGTAGTTGATTGACGCTCAACACTCATCACCGCCATCGGGTAGCGACATGTCGCCATGGCATGGCAGCATGCGCTTTTGGATGGTGACAGGCATGGCCGGACGTTTCGTTTTGGGTCTCTGGATGATCCCCATGTCGCCCGCGTGGATGGATCCAGTGGACCCATCCACGTGGGCGACAACTCACTTTGGCGCAGCCGCCCTCTCTGGACGTCTGGGTTCCGGAGACTACAGTAGCCTGGACGACCAGACTGGCATGATTTGATCCAGAGACTCACCTCGTGCCGGCGCGTGAACGCGTCCGGCGGCCTGTTTAGTCTCGCGTCCGGACTGGAGTCGTATCAGGATGACGCGACCGGGATGGCTGAGAGCGCCCGGCGCTGCACCCCACATGTGCACCGGCGTGGGACCCACCAATCTACTTCTTTACGTTAACGATCTTCTGGAACTACAGGACAGAATGTAGCCATCCTCATGGTGACTGCACCCGAGTGTACCGTAGCTCGGCCGCGTGCGTCGGCTCCCACGCGCGCACGAGCCGGAGCTTCTGCGCCAGCGAGAGCAGCGGCAGCGGCAGCGGCTGCTGCGCGACGGCCGCGACGTCCGGCACGGCGCGCGAGCACGCGACGCGCGCGACTAGCGAGTCCGCCGTTGGTGTCCAGAGCTCCAGCTCGAGGCAGTGGCCCAGCACGGACGCCGAGGAGGGCGAGCGCGCCCACGCGTACAGTCGGCACCGCACGGCCTCCAAAGTCCACGCGGTTTCGCCTTCGTAGTCGCCCCACAGGAGGTCGCCCGGCGCCAGCGCTGCGGTCGAGAGCCCGCTCGGGAACGACCGGAACCACTGGCTCGGCTCGTCCAGCTCGAGCCGCGTGCCGCTGGTCGCGCCCGCGGGGTTGAGCAGTGACGCAACGTCCAGCGTCGTCTTCATGGTCTCCGCGTCGCGGTCGATCCACAGCGAGATCGCGCCGAGCTCTCGCAGCAGCGCGAACAGCGTCGCCAGCGAGAACTCGCTCGGCGCCGAGCCAAGCGACCGCACGGAGAGCCCGCCCTGGAGCATCTCGCACCTCCAGTCACCGTTGAGAGTCCACTGCGACGGCCACCGGCCCAGCGGCGTCCGCAGTGAGGCCGCGCCCCGTTCTACGTGCCGCCGCCGGCGGTGGCCTCGCCGGGCCGACGCGTTAGCCTGGGCCTGCGACGCGCAGTGCTCGCTGAACTGCGCGACACAAACGCGCAGCGCCACGGCGAACGCCTCGTCTTGGTGCAGCGCACCCGCTGGCTCCGTGCCACGAGCCGCCGCGTCCGTCTCGTGGACAATGTCCTCCAGGCGCCAGCCGCGGTCGTGGAGGAACGCGTCCACGTGGCGCTCGAGCCACTCGACGAGCCCGGCGAACGCCTCGTGGAGCCGCGGCTGGGAAACCACGGCGGCCGCGTCGCGCGCGACGATGGCGTGGAGAGCGCGGTGGAGGTCCACGTCGAACGACAGCCAGAGCAGCAGCTCGCAGAGGATCGCCGTGACGCGGGCCGGCAGCGCCGTCGCTCCTGGGCGCGTCGCGTGGAGCATGCCGGCGTCCGCGAGAAGCTGGTACACGGCGTCCACGGGGGCTTGGGACGATGCATTCGTTTGGTGGTGGTGTAGAGCGACACCAGCAGCTCGCGCGAGCGCGTCGGCGTACACGCGCTGGAACGTGTCCATGTACGCGACCGTGTCGACGGTGCGGACGCGGCGCACACACCGCAGCAGGAGCAGGAGCCGCTGGGACGCGACCGCCGCCGCTGTGCGGCGCGTTGAAAGCGGCTGAGGCTGAGGCTGTGGCTGTGGCTGTGGCCATCGCTGTGGCTGCGGTTGTGGCTGCGGTGCCGAAGCCTGTTTCGGCTGGCGCTGGAGAAACGACGTGAGGTCGGCGAATGACGGGCGCCCAACGGCTAAAGGCGGCGGAAACGCCCTGTCGCCGGCGGACCCCGCCACTGGAAGCGTCGAATGGACGTGACGCGGGTGCGGACGAGGCTGCTGGACGTGGTCGAGCTGCTGAAACGGGTAGTGCTGCTGGTGCTGCTGGTGCGGTGGTCCCGGGCGATACGGATGCGGCCGAGGCTGGTGATACGGGCCCATGTGCGGTGGCCCAGTCGTCGTTGGAGGCCCGTGCACGGGCCGCACAAGCGGCCGCACATGCGCCTCTGGCATTACCTGCGAGGTCTTTTCCTCTTCCTCGCGGTCGCGCGCTTCACGGGGCCTTCTGGCAACGGGTTGTGCCGTGGAGGTCGGCGCGGGCGAAGGTCTCGCATTTCGGCCTGGCATGGCAGTCGTGGCAGGCGCAAGCTTGGCCTCGCTGCTGGCCGCGGCGCCACTGGACCCGGACGCGCGCTGCACGCGCGGCACGGAGAGCGCCTGCACGGCCTTGGGCGTGGCACGGCGGAACGAGATAAGTCGGAAGGGCGGCGAGCGCACCACGGCCACGACCTGCAGCGCGCGCCGGTCGTCCGCGACGTCGACGACGGCAGCGCCCGCGCCGAACGACGGCGAGAGCACGAACACGTCCAGCACGTGGTGCTTGAGCCGGTGGCGCTTGGCCACGCCGCTCTCCCAGTGGTAGTACCAGCGCGCCTCGTGGTTGAGCTCAAAGACCCACTCGCGCGACTGCGTCGTAGACACACAGAACCCCCCATGGCGTCAGCGGGCGTTCCTCGTGAGGCTGCACTCCAGACAAGACGGACGTACCGAGGTCGCAGCCCCCGCGGACGAGGACGACGCGGCCGAGACGCTCGCGGCCGCGATCCACTCGCCGTGCGGGTTGCTCTCGCTCTGGAGCGACTGCGCGATCTCCGCGAGGGTCACGTGGTCGCCCGGCACGCGCCCGCGCGCGTCCTGCACGCGGAAGCGCGCGAACACGAGCACCTCGGGGCTGCTGCTGCTGCTGCTGCCGGCCTCGGGGCGCCACGAGACGTCCAGGTGGAGCGACGCGCCGCAGAACGACCGCGTCACGTGGTCCGGGCAGCAGTGCGGGAAGCAGCGCAGGATCTACAAGGCCATCGTCAGCCGTCAGTTCGCTGTCCGTGGTCGTCTCGCGGGGGAGTGCAAGTGCCTGCTACCTTGTCGCCCTTGCGGAGGTTGGTGCTGTGCGGGGGGAACATAAAGGAATAAACGAGCGGAGGAGGAGGAGGTGAGCGGAGCGGAGTGACAGGGACGCGGCGTTTAGAACGGAAGAACGCACCGCGTGTAGTGCGGCCGGAAGAGCTCGTCGTGGCCGCAGCGGCCGCGCGCGAACGCGCAGTCAAAGCCGTGGAGCGCGGTGGGCGGGGGCGGCGCGGCGGCCGCGGACGGGTGCACGCGCGGGTGCGCGTCGGCGTCGCTCTCACCGCCGCTCGGGCTCGGGCTCGCGCTATCGCTGAGCGCGGCGGCTGCGGACGCGGACGCGTCCATCGCGGCTCGCTGTCGGAGTGGATGTCTGTGTGTGTGCGCCGTCCACACGTCCACAAGGGGGGACGAGGAGCGGAGGGGAGCGGAGCGGAGGATGCGGAGAAGTCAGCCAGTCAGTCGATGGCAGAGGACGCTGACACGGCTGACGGCGGCGGCGTGAGTCGGACGTTTGGGCCGGTTTGGTTAGGTGGCGACCGTCAAGGAAAAGGAGAAGCGCGCGCTGGGCGGGAAGTAGGGAAAAAACCACACACACAGCCGAGGAGGAGGGAGGGGGGAGGAGGGCTGACTGCCCGCCGGCCAGCCGGGCCAGGGCCACTGGGACTGGGACTGCAGACAATGTGTGTCCCGAGTGTCTTGGTTCAGTAGAGTCGACCCCCCCTGTCTGTAAGCGGCCGGTGTTTGCGAACGGTGTGTTTGCTGACGGCGAGATCACCTGCCCCGGGCTTGCCGTGGTTGATCCCACGCCTCTGCGGAAGACTCACGGGCGCCTGACGGACGGACACGAGACACAACGCCACACGGAAACGTGTGGACAGTCGGGCGTCGGGAGAGGAGACCTTGAGGGCGCGTCACGCGGCCAAGAGGCCAGAAAGTTGAAGCGTCGCGCGGCCGGACGGGCAGGCATCACGGGAGTTGTCAGAGGCGCGGCCGGCGGCAGAGAGAGAGAGAGAGAGAGAGAGCGAAAGAGCGAGACAAAGGTGGCCACCAAAACGTCGTCGTCTCGGGTGGGCTGGACGCGTGCGCTGGATGAGTGTGGGCGGCGAAAGCGTCTGGCTGGTCAACCGATGCGCCGTCAGTCGCCGCCACCCAGCCAGACGCCATTGCGGGCCTCAATTGATCCACAGTGTGAACAGCGGACGGACACAGAGGGCACACCCAGCTGGCACATGGCGGAGCTCGTCAGCGCGGCACCGTATTTCAGAGACCGGCCACACGACAGTAGTGTACAGTACAGTGTTTACCGCCATCGACGTTTACCACAACGAGGCGGCTGCAGCATGTGCCAAAGTGGCACTTTTACTGTCGGCGCCACGATGGCGTGGCACGAGGGCATGACAATGGCTCGGAGTGTAGAAGATCTTGTCGACTGAGGATACTGGTACTGATCAACAGCAGTGCGCGGCGTGGGGAATGGAGGCCTCGCTGGATGCTCGCGCCACAGTGGACCGCCGCTGGCGCATGGCAGACGACGAGGAGAAGATGGTAGGTGGCAGCAGCGGGACCAGGTCTGACGGTCAGGCCGTGTCACGGCGCCTTTGTCAAGTGTAGCGATTGCCCGTGGCCCTCGCCACGTCTGCCTGTTCCCTCCCGGATCTTCCGCCCTTTGCACGAGCATAACGCACCCAGAAGAACACGCCACGCTACGCCGATTTTCTCCAACTAGATTTGCTGCGGCAGAAAGAGTGGAAAGAGTGCCGTCCGGATGAAGAGCCGTCTCCGGCGGATGCCGCGCGGATGGGGATTTGCTGCAGCGAGACGGACGGCCCAACCGCCGAGCGGCCCGTCGCGAATGGCAGCACAAGGAAGCAGGCAGACAAGTGAACCTCGGTCTCGCTCTCTTCCAGAGCGGTTCCTAACATCAGAGCGCCAGTCAGACCACACGGTTCGTAACATACGAGTTGAAGTGGACGCGTCCGCCAGGGTATCTTTGCCAGTCGTCTCACTAGAAACGCTCTGACGCCATGTTTCACCAGGTCTGTCTTCCTCGCGCTCTGTACACTCACGACCACGTTTTGCCATGCATCGCCTGCCCAAGCCACGCTAGGCCGCGCGCGCGAACGTCCACTGCCACTTGCCGCTGGGGTGCCACTGCGGCACGGCCGAGAGCTTGTGCCGCAGCGGCCGCAGGTGGACCTCGCGGGCCACAGCCGCGGCGCTCGCGCGTCGGTTGAGCCCGAGCGCGAGGGGGTCCACACGCCCGCGGTTCACGGTCACGCGCACCAGCAGCGCGTCGGGCGACACCGCGCGCAGATGCACTTGGCAGCACGACGCCCGGAGACAGCCGTCGCCGCGGCCGTGCTCGTTCGCGTCCGCCACGGTGGGCCACACATAGCAGTTCAGGTGGATCTCGCGGCCCGACGGCGACACCTTGCCCACATAGTCTCCCAGGTGGCTGCCCGCGAGCGGCACTGCCAGCGTGGACGCGCCGCTCGGCAGGTGGCGCGCCCACCGGCACCGGTGGTCCAGCACGAGCGCGAGCTCGGCGTCGTCGTTGTCGTCTTGTTCGTTCGCTGGATCGCCGGCATCTCGCGCCACAAGCGAGCGCACGCGCAACGTGGCACTGGACGTGTCGAGCTGAATGCGGAGTGCACTGAATTCGCGCCAAAAGCAGAGCAAGTGCACCAGCCGCCACGGTCTCATGCCGCCAGTGCCTTGGAGGTACCCTTCGGACCGAGTCGACGCTTTTTCAATTCGGAGGTCGCTCACTTCCGCGAGCCACTCGCCGTCAAACGCACTACACTGACGGTCGACCACGAGGCGCGTCGTCAAAGACAGACACAGTCGACGCCGCTTGGCAGAGTTCCGTCGGGCGTCGGCCGCACGCTGTTGATCCACAAACCGCTCGCGCACGTGCGCCACATACGCCTCGTACGCTGCAGCGAAGGCATCCGCTTCCTGCGCGGCCGCCACGAGTGGCGTTGGCGTATTCATTGTCTCGCGCTCAATCGCCGCAACGAGCGCGTCGATCGTCCAGTCGGCGCGCGCGAGAAACGCGTCGAGCCGCGTCCAGAGCCAGCCCACGACGTGGCGCTCAAAGCGTCTCCGCAGCGCGCGTCCGTCCAGTAGCACGTCCGTGGCGTCGTCCACGAGCTCACGCCACTGCGCGTGGAGCGTGTCGTCCCACCAAAGCCACAGCGCGACGTGGCACGCGATCTTGACCAACGCGCCGGGGCGGGAATCGTCGATGTCGTGACTGTCCTCATCGTCGCGGAGTAAACGAGCCAGTGTCTCGTCCACGGGGGCCGCATTGGGCTGCGTTCGACGGCGTCGATAGCGCCGTGGGCCGTCGTTGGCGCCGTCGTTTGGTTGGAATAGCTTGTCCCAGAAGACGCGCTCCATCGAAGGCGCGAGCGGCACCACGCGGCGCAGCGGGATCCGCTGGAGAAATGTCCACACGGTGGCGAGATCGCGCGCCTGGGCCGCTGGATGTAACACGGTGGCGGTGGCGGCAGCTGGGTGCGAGCGGCGCACCTTGGCGACCGCCTCGTGTCGCTCAGGCAGCTCGGGCGGGCGATACCTGACTTCTTCTGGCGCGCGATCGCGTGCGTTCCGCTCGGTTCGACGAACGGGGGCGCTGTCTGGCTTGGATCGGTGGTTGTGGCTCTGTGTGGGGCGATGTGTGTGGCTGTGCAGGTCGTGCAAGCTGCTCGGCGCCCCCGGTGCCGGCGGCGGGAGCGGCACCGTGGGCGCCGAGCTCGCCGAGAGCAGCGACAGCGCCTCGGGCGTCGCGCGGCGGAACGAGATCATCTTGAAGGGCGGCGAATGCGCGGCCGCGACCACGCGGAGCCACTCGGTGGCCGTGCCCTCGCCGGACGGCGGCTCGGGCGTGGTCACGAGCACGTCCAGCACGTGCTCGCGCAGGCGGTGGGACTTGGCCACGCCACTTTCCCAGCCGTAGAACCAACGCGCGCTGCTGTTGACCTCGAAGCGCCACGGCTGCGCGTCGCTCAGCTGGTCAAAAAGGAGGAGAGTTGACCGTGAGCCCATACTAGCTAAATAATGCGATAAAAGACCATGAAAAACTCGAACGCACATTGCGAGGGCCCTCCACGAGCGCCGACTTGATCCAGTGGCCGTTCGGATTGTCGTCGCTCTGCACAGACTGCGCGATGGCCTCGGGCGCGAGCCGCTCGCCCACGGCCACGCCGCGCTCCTGCGCGAGGCGGAAGCGGCCAAACACCAGCAGCAGCGGCACGGCGCCGACAGACTCTCCCGATTCTGGCGGCCGCCAATGGACGTCCAGGTACAGCGGTGCGCCACAAAAGGAGCGGGAAATGTGGCCCGGACAGCAGTGCGGGAAGCAGCGTAGGATCTTGGAGCCCTTGGTGCGGTTTGTGCTGTGAGGGGCCATCGGGGAGACACATAAACCAGTCCGTGAGCGTCCAGTGTGGCCACGCCCACCCAGAGGGAGCAGGACGCAACAACCGAGTACAGTACCGTTGGTAGTTGGCGCGGAAGATCTCGCGGTGCGTGCAGTCGTGGCGCACGAAGTCGCACGTGAAGGCGGCCATGGCCGGGCGGAGACTTGCGGAGATCTTGGCGGCAGCGGAGGAGGACGATCGCGGAGGCGCGAGGGGCACCCTGTGCTCTGCGTAGGTGTGGATCTATCTGGCTGTGTCTGGCCAGCGCTCGTTTGGCTGCGGCGTGGAGAGCCGTCGGGAGCCGAACGCAGCGGCCGCGGCAGTTTCTGTCTGCGGTCGTGGAAATCCGGGAAGCGCTCGATGGGTCACGTTGACTGAGTGCGGGTTACGCCCGTTTCGGCGTCCAAACCCACCCGTTTGGTCACCAGCTAACTTGAATTTTGTATACGACTACCTAATGAGCCAAAACCCGTGAGCGCAAGTGGACTACTTCAGTACGTCACACTGTCGAAGAAGACGTTCGATTTTCGTTGCAGCGTGGTTTGTTCTCTCTCTCACCAGCAAACGCCCGGCCCCACAGGCTAAAAAATCCCCCGCGATGTGTTAATCACGGAGGAGGCGGCCACACAGCCAACAGGGCCACACGGCCAATAGAGCCACTCGGCGAACAGGGCCACACGGCCAATTAAGCCACACGGCCAATAGAGCCCCTCGGCCACACAGCCAACCCACGACGCGGCCGTCGGCCACATCAGTCCGGGCGCGCCGGACCGTCCGCTGCTCATCGTTAGGAACTGGTTTCTAACGGAAGTCCAGTGAACAGCGAAACGCTCGACTGGCCCACCTCTCCTCCGGTCCGCTCCGCTCCCTCCGCTCCCACGAACGCTCTTTTTCCCGTTTTATGTCCGGCCAGACACTTTCGAGTTTCTCTGATTACGAATTTCGGGGAAATTGTAATCACGACCCCCTTGAGCCCGCGGACCCGGCTAAGTACGACATGTCGCCGTCACAATTAGCCCTCCGTCGTTTGGCAACGAGCCCGTTGGCAGCGCCCTGCCGTCTCCGCCACCGCTCGGGTCCCCCGCGGCTCCTCCTCCGCTGGCACTGGCGTGCGCCACGCGGTGGACTCCGCGGAGGCCTCGTCCTCCGGGTCGCGCAGATGGAGGTTCACTGGACGCGTGGCAGTGGACTGGTCGCGCGTGGCATGGCACGTGAGTCAACAGGTGCGCGGGGAGAGGAGATGAGATGGCCGTATTCACCCACTGGCACACAGTACGTGTCCGCACGACTAGGCAGCCACCACACAGCCACAGTCTCCTAATGCGCCAAACGACGTGGCGGAGCCCTCGTCCAGCGTCGACTCAAGTGAACGTCGTTTCCCGTCCTCCTCCTCCTCAGCGTTGCTCCAACGTCCGCGGAGTCATCCGCCAATGTCATGTCGAGTGCTCGCCTGCGAAAGGAAGCGCAAGACCATCGCCATGGCAGACTTCCTTCGCCTTCGCATTAACGTGACGCGACGTGCTAAAATGGCGTTCGTGTCCCGCGCGTCATTGCTGAGACCCGCTCGAGGTCTCGTATTTGGCTTCTTGCCAACCGGGCTACGATACTTTCCTCTTCAGCGCGCTCCTCAATGAGATCGGCCTCGCGCAGGGACAGTGTCAAGACTCACAGACACTCGCAAGGTCCGGGGACTGTTGAAACGGGGACATTTACACCGGATTTACTGTGGAGCCAGGCTGCACTGTCTCCCTCGTTGGCAGCGTCAAGAATCTTTTCCCGTCAGGACGCCACCAACCGCTTCCAAGCGGAAGTTAGTAGAGCGCTGGATCTCTCACCGTCAGTGCGCTCGCTGCGCGGGTAGATCCGCCGACTGCGAGCCCGTCGAGCTCGCTTGTGCGAGGTACGCGTCATAACAGCACCTACGGAATAGCTAGAGGCAAGGACGAAGGACCGAAGCGAGCCAAGCAACACCGTACAGACTGTCTCCCCTCTCAGTGGAAGGTGTCAAGCCGCACAAGACGCATTCCACGCCGTAGTAGAGCCTCCATGTCGACTTTTCGTGCTCGTGTGTACGTTGTACGTACCGACTCTGCAGTTGGAAAAGACACTCGTCGCCCGCAGCCAAGCCGTGCCTTCGCGATTCTGACATTTTTGATACGGGCAGACCCCCCGCGGATTGTTCTCCTGCTCCAGCTTTGCATTGACAAAAAGCACCAAGGCTGCTCGTTCGCTACAACTAACTGTGCTACAAGGAACGGCCACCTCGAGGCGATGAAGACCGACAGGTTGCCACCTCGCGTCTCCCAGCAACGTCACGACCCATTTGTGTGACCCGTGGACGCGCCCGCACCTCCTCTGCCTCTCACAGACGTTGTAGTCGAGTCCGGTGCTTCAAGTGTCTTCTCCTCTCAGGGAAAGTTCACAAAACGACACGACCAAGTCGCAATCGGGAGAAGGACACCTCTTACCCTCACAGGTCACCGGCAAACAGTACCGCACCTGGACACCACAGAGGTCTTATCCTACCAGCGAGCGAACCCGCTCATACCGTAGGTACAGACCAGCGGAGACCGCTCACATTTCCAGCCCCACGAACCACGGGCATGAAAGTGTTCCGGTGGAGTCACCTGTGTCGCCAGTCGTCTCCTCAGCGTCCATCATTTGTGTCATTACGCTCGCGTTTCTTTGTTCGACTGATCTGTTTGCGTGGAGACCAAAGCACGAGACGAAGCCCGTCGGCTGCCAGTGGTGTGTGCAGCCCCCCAGTCAGTGCGTGAGATCGGAGCGGAGCTTGGGTACCCGACGGTCTCCTTTTGAGATACAAACCAAGTAACACGGCGACTGCAGCGATTGTCGTCGTCGCGGGTGTCAGTGGTATGATGACTTCGCCATGATGCGTTTCGCCACGGCGCAGCGCGCGCACGGTCGTGGAGCGGCGTCGTAGCGAGCCCTGGGGTTGTCTTTCTCTCTGCCGGGGCGTCGACCATGCGCTTGTCGTATCGGGTCGGGTCAGGATCGATCGGCGCCCCCCGCTGGAGCGCGACACGCGCCTGGCGCCCACATGCCCCACCAGCTTCTGCCACATTGCGTTTCCTGCCACGGTGAGCCCACACTGCACCGGCGGAACCAAAACGTGCGACACCAATCGCGTGGGATGCGCCGATTCACAGTGTCAGTTACAAGCGCGACGAGTATTAGGTAACGGAGCCCGTCCTTGCATAGAAACAGCGTCTTGCGGGCGCGTTCGATTTCTATTTTTTTTTTCTTTCTGTTCTTGGCGGCCGCATTCACAAACGGCGGTAGCGAAACTCCAGGCGCCAGCGCGGCGTCCACGCGCGCACGCGCCGCAGCCGCCGCGCGACCGGCTCGGCCTCATCGAACGCCGTCGGCTCATCACCGTCGTGCTCGGCGTCGCGCTCATCGTCCGCTTGGAACACGCCGCGTTCGACCATCACGACCGCCAACAGTGAGTCCCCGTCGTCGTCGCCGCTTTCGCGCAACTCGACGCGACAGCGCCGCGCGGCCGTGCAGACGCTGGCCGTGCCACTCGGCTCCGACGGCCGCACCTGCCACGCGAACCAGTCGACGCGCAGCGCCGTGGCGTCGGTGGCAGCACTGGAGACGGAGCAGTCGGGATGTGCCACGTAGTCGCCCACGATCCATTTGCCCGCGGCGCGTGTGCCGAGCGTCGCGTCGCCGTTGGGCAGCGTGGCAGCCCAGTGCGGACGGCCGTCGAGCCGCAGCGTCATGCCCGAGGCCGCGTCCGCTTTGACGTTGGCGCCGCTCGCGGCCGAGTGGATCGTGGCGGTCGCGTCAGCTGACAGCTCCACGGCGACGCACGCGAGCTGCCGGTAGAACCACGCGACGAGCGGCAGCGTCGCCACGGCCGCCGTCGCGGACGACTCGCGCGTCGGGGGGCCCGACGCGGCGAGCGCCCACACACGCACGCGCTCGAGCGGGCAGAACCACCAGCGAGCGGTACCAAGGCCACCCGGCCGAGGTGGCCGCAGCCCCACCGCGGCGTCGTCCTCCCTGTGGACGCGATTGTGGCGACGGCGGCGGCGTTCGGTGTACCGCGCGCGGTGCTGCGTCGCCGCCTCCTGGCGCACGTTCGCGACGAACGCGCCAAAGCTCAGCGGCGCGAGCGCGTCGACCGCGAGCCTTGACGGTGGCTGCGGTCCGTCCGCGGCCACAGCGTGGGCCAACGCCGCAACCGTTGGCCACGGCCACGGCCACAGCGGCTGTGTGGCTGCGGCCAGCCACGCGTCCGCGCGCGCACGCAGCGTCGCGAGCCAGTCGCCGTGCGCGTTCAGCAGCCGCGGGCGACTGGCGACGTGCGCGGCCGCGTGGGCGAGCGCGCGGCGCCAGTCGTGCTGGACAACCGCGTCGGTCGCGAGCCACATCGCGAGGTCGACGGCGGCGTCTGTGGCGCTCGGTCGGAAGGGTGACGGTGGCGGAGGTGCCAGAAGCGGAGCAGGCAGGTGCGGCGGCGCTCGTTGCCTCATCACTGAATATTCGAACGCGCGGTCCCAACGGGGCACTCCGCTGCTATGTCGAGCTGTGATCGCTGCGGCGGCCGAGAGCACGACGGCCAGGTCGTCGTCGCGGTGTGGCGGCGGCAGAGGACTGGAATTGGCCGGCGGGGAGCGGGGCGGAGCGGAGACAACACAGGCAGAAGGGATGCTGGCGCTGGCGTCTTGGGCGTCGTCGGAGCCCGTGGCGGGCGTCGCGTCCGCGGCTGCTGCTTCCACCGTGCGGCGCCGGAACGAGACGACGCGGAACGGCGGCGACAGCGCGGTGGCCACGACCTCGAGCACCGGCGGGCGGCCGTCCGCGCGCACGACGAAGACCACGACCTCGAGCACGTGCGCGGTCGTGCGCGCCGAGGTGGCGGCGCTGCTGCCCCAGCCGTAGTGCCAGCGCGCGCCGCGGTTGACCTCGAAGAGCCACGCCGACTGCCGGAGGGAGGCGCAGAAAAAAAAAACGAAGCACTGCGTGAGTGGAGGACAAGGAGGAGCCATGTGACGACTGCGTGCGGTACCTGGTGGGCGGACGCGCGCAGCCAGCCTTCGATCCACTCGCCGGCCGGGTTGGCGTCCGACTGGAGCGACGCCAGCACGGTCTGCGGGTCCAAGCGCGCGCCGACCGCCACGCGCGAGCGCTGGAGCGCCGGGCGGAAGCGCGCAAACACGAGCACGTCGTCGTCCGCAAGCGGCTGGCGGACGCGAAGGGAGGAGGCATCGGACGAGAAGGAGGAGGAAGCCGTGGGCGGCCGCGCGTCAAAGTCCACTTGGACGTGGAGCGACGCGCCGCAGTAGCTGCGCGCCGAGTGGCCGTGGCAGCAGTGCGGGAAGCAGCTAGCGAGGGGAGACAGAGGAGAGGAGAGGACGTGAGAGGAGGGAGGAGGGATGCCCAAGCGGAGGGAAGGGGAGATGGCGTCCGCACCGGAGGATCTAGAATGCAGTGGGGGACAACGCGCGGTGTTGGGTTAGGCTGAGGAGCACTTGTGATGAGGGGACTAAGCGGACGCACCTTGTTCTGCCGCGTGCGGTTGACGCTGGAGGGGGAGGAGGAGGAGGGAGGAAAGATCGAGGAGAATCCGAGTGAGTGTTCTCGCTGGTCCAGTGGGTGACGCACGGCACGAGACGAACGCACCGTTGGTAGCTGTCGTGGAAGAGCGTCGCGTGCGGACAGTCGCGCCGCGTGAAGCGGCACGAGAAGACGCCGAGCATGCTCCGCGCGTTCGCGATGTGAAGTGTCCTGTCCTGTCCAACCCTGTTCGAAGCGAGTGGCGGGAGGACGAGCAGGAGGAGGAGGAGGAGGCCGCCTCGTGTGGCCGGCGCTGTCCCACGCCCAACACGTCGGGGTGGTCGCGTCCGATCCACCTCCTCCCGCAGCCTCCCCGTCCGTCGTGAGGGTGGCGGCCGTGGACAGCCTCGAGCCACCGCGCGCTCCTCACGATTCCGAACCAGCTGAGAGGAGCAGCCCGTAAACTCTGCTCCTCGCGCTGCGTCCCCCCATGTGGTTCTCAGTGGAGACGGCCGCGTCAAGCGCGGGTGCCTTCAGCCCGAGACTAATACAGTACCGGCCAGACGGCGGCGCCGCTGCTGAGGCACTGAACTCAGCGGCCTTAGCAATCCAGAATCCAGCACCGCGCTTCGGTGCGTCCAGTCTCCGCAGGCTGCCGACTGCGTGACGCACAATGTAGGGCGCGTGGAGTAAACGTCTTGCTGACGGCCTCGGGGGCGGGATGGGGTCCCGGCACATCCCGTTGAGGGCCAGGCGGAAGTTCCGCGACCAGAAGGCGGCGACGGCTGACTGCCACCTGCTCGTGGCTGCCACCTGCGTGTCTCGGCGGAGCCAGTCTGCCAGACGACTGCGCGGCGCCGAGCGACCTGTCTGCGTGCGCGTCATCTGCTGCTCGCACCGAGCCGTCGGACGAAGGGCGCTTCCACACACCAATACTAGTACCACGCTGGCCGTGGGTCCTTCCACTTGATTGTCCTGGATCGCATTGCGAACCCTACAGCACACTGTACGGTAGGCGGTGGAACCAGAGTGAGTCACGACGACGGGGGACTCATCCCTCCCGCTTCTCCCTGAACACTGCGAATTACGCCTGTGTTGGGTGAGACTCGGACAACTGGCGGGCAAGAGATACACGAAGAGAGAGAGAGAGAGAGAGAGAGACGAGACGAGACGAGGAGGAGGAGTGCTACGTGTTCGGTATCACTCCGAGGGAGACAGCTGCGTCGTCCTTGTCGTGCGTGGCACGCATGCCTGCCAACCCGGGGCTTCGCAAGTTTGAGAGGACCCAACGGGAGGCAGCGAGGGCGAAGTTCTTCGTTGCTGTCCTGCGCGCGTGAAGTCCACAAACACCGGGTTTTATGGTCCTTTGAAAGAACTCGGCTTAGACACCGGTGAGACCTCCGTGACGTCGACACCAGTCGATGACGCACGCAGTCGCCTGTGTTCGCCCTCGCGGATCAGACTTGCGCGTGCACAGCGTGTGCCTAACCTGCCTCCTCTCGCGGCTTGGGATCTGCTGCACACCGCAACGCCGCGCACGGCACGACGCAACGCGTCCGTGCTCTGCATGAGCTGCTGCTGTCCGTAAGGCAACGGATCCGCCATCTATTACGCACCACGTAAAATTTATCGTACCGCATCCTCCGCTCGTGACGTCACGCTCGGGTTCCTCTCTCTCTCTCTCTCTACGGCGGCGATACCCGGACACGCGCGGGCGACTGCTGCATCACGAAGAACGCCGTATTCGCGTCGCTGTCGGCGCTGCTGATACCGTCCGCGAACGCCTGCTCCTCCTCCACGGTCTGCGTCGCGACGGCCACGCCGCCTCCTGGGCCTCCTCCGCCAACGTCTCGCTCGCCGCCGCTCATCGCGTGCAGCAGGCTGCGCTGGCTGCCGCTGATCGATCGGGTCCCGGTGCTCGCGGCCGCGGTCGCTGTGGACGTGGCCGTGGACGAGCGGCGCCGCTGGCTCGCGAACGCGCGCAGCGCGTCCCGCACGGCGCGCATGCTCGGTCGCCGCTCCGCGCGCAGCTGCAGGCACTGGAGGATCACGTCGCCGACGCTCGTGGGACATGTGGGCGACAGCTCGGCGTGCGCGGCAACACCGTCCGCGAGCCGTCGCAATAGCGCCAGCTCGCACTTCTCTTCCCCCGCGCTCATGGTCGCGCCGGGCGGCGCCAGCCCGTCCTTCTCCTCCTTCTCCTCGTCCTCATTCTCGTCGTCTTCATCCGGAACTGCCGCCGTTGGCTTGCCGGCCACGTTTGTCGTCGCGAACGTGAGGTGCGGCGGCACACCGCCCAGCAGACTGTTGTGGTGCGACGGCATGCTCGAGAACCGGAGGTCGTTGGCGTCGTGCGGGCCCGGCGCGCCGCGGTGGCGCGGCCCCGCGACGCGGAAGCCGTCGTCCACCTCGTCGTCGTCGTCGTCCCAGTCGCCCTCCATCAAGTCGTCCTCCGTGTCCACGCGCGCGAACGGCATCTCAAAGCAGTCCAGCTCCAGCAGCAGCACGCCGAACGAGTACACGTCCGCGGCTGTGGACGCTGCCGACGTCGCCGTGGTCGCCGTGGTCACGGCATCGCGTCCACGTCTGCCTTCGCGCGGCTGCCGCCGTCCGCGCAGGTGGCGCCGCAGCACTTCGGGCGCCATCCAGCGCCCCGCGTCCAGCAGGAACGCGTTGTCCACGCGCGGCGGCGGCACGTCCGTGTCGCGCTTGGCCGTCGCCTTGACCGCGTTGGCCACCGCGTCGGCCATGTACTTGTTGGCACCGTCATCATCGTCGTTGGTGTCGTCGCCGCCGTCGCGAACGGGGCCTACGAACACGTGGCGCCCAAAGCCCGTGAGCTTGGCGTTGCAGTCGTCGTCCAGCACGACGTTGCGCGACCGCAGGTCGTTGTGCGCGACGCCGCAGCGGTGGAGAAACACCATCGCATCCGCGATCTGCAGCGCCACGCGGAGCGAGAAGCCGTCGCCGCGCCACCGCGAGGGCGGCGCCGGCGGTTGCGTGAGCTCGAGGTAGCCGCGTAGGTCGCCGTTGGCCATGTCTTCGATCGCGACCTGGACGTCCGTGGGCGCGTTCATCCACGTGACGCCCACGAGCCGCACGATGTGTGCGTGCCGCAGCGCGCGCAGCAGCTGGATCTCGCGGATGAGCGACGCCACCGCGGCCACTGAGCCTTCGCCGTCGCCGACGCGGTGGCGGTGGGCCGTGGGCTGGAGCGCCTTGAGGAACACCGGCTGCGCCGCCACGCGCGCGAGCCAGAGCACCGAGTACTGGCCCGAGCCGATCACCTGCCGGTCGCGCACGAGATCCCACGGGATCCGCAGTCGCAGCACGTCCTCGTCGTCCCAGAACGACCACATCTGCAGCGCGCGCCACTCGGCGTCTGTCATCTCGCGGTCCGACGCGAGCTCCGTGGGCCACGCGCCGTCCGCGTCCATGAGCCGCCGTTTCTTGGCGTCGCGACGGTTCCCGCGGCGGCGCATCGCCAGCGACGCGAGCGTCACGACCACGAGCGCCGTCCCGATCGTCGCCGCGATAATGTACAAGTTGCGGTTCATGCGTGCCCGCGCGGCGGCCGCGGCCTTGGCGTCGTCCTCGGGAGACGAGCCACCTACGCCGCGCTCGTTGGAATTTGAGCAGATCGAGTAGCCGAACGAAAACGTCGTGGGCGCGGCACCGGCGCTGCAATTGGTGGACTGGAACACGGCCGCTTCGACGTAGAACGCCTTGAGGTTGTCGAGGAACGCAATCTGGGCCGACGAGAGCGACGTGACGGAGCCACGAGGGATCGGATTACCTCGTAGGTCACTACAACAAAAGAAAGCTGCAACGTGAGCCCGTATCGAAATATAAGGGGCAGACTTTCCAATGCCCGACACGTACAGTTGCTGAAGCGACTTGAGCTGGAAGAGCGCGTCAGGCAGCGTCGTGAGCCGGTTGCTCGACAGGTTGAGGAAGCGCAGCGACGCCGGCAGCGCGGTCGCCGCGTCGGAGGTGAGCGCGTTGCCGCTGGCATCGAGTGTCTGGAGCTTGCGCAGCGGCTCCGGAGCGACGTTGAGCGACGAAAGCCCGCAGTGCGAGACGTTGAGCGAGAGCAGTCGGGACGTGAGCGTCGTTGGGAGCGAGAGGGCAAGCGGGTTGGTGTTGTGGGCGACGTTCCTATCCAAGGGGCGAACATTGTAAGCCATGATGTAAGAAAGCGATGTCAGTTCATAAGAAGGACTCACAGATGCTCCAGTGCAGACGGAAGAGACGTCGCGTCAACGGCGGCGATGGCGTTGGACGCGAGCGATCTATACGTGACAAGAGCCTATCAGTGTGGATGAATACGCAACCAGAGGGGGTATGGAGCGCCGCACGTACAGTGAGCTGAGCGCCGACAACGATGCGATGGTGCTAGGGACGACCGTTCGGTTCGTGGCCGCCAGGTCCAGCGACTGTAGCTTGGTCAGGGTTGCGAGTTTGGTGCTCAAGGCACGGTCGTCGTCGCGCAGCGCGTTGAACGATAGATCCCTGTACACAAAGCACACACAAAATCAGTTCAGCCGCGCTGTGGACAACAAGGCTCCATTGTCACAGCCACGACGTACAGCGTGGTGAGCTGTCTGTTGGAGAGGACAGTGGGGAACGTCGTGAGGCCGCACGCCGCGAGTTGCAGGTTTTGCACAGTCGTCGGGATCTCCCGCGTGTCGTTGGAGATCTGAATCTCCGGATTGTGGGAGAGGAGAAGGTCCTCCAGATCCGTCATGGCTGTGATTTCATCTGGTATACGCCGCAGCCCGCACCCACGCATCGATCTAGTAGACATTGGCAACCGAGCGTGAGAATGAAACAGCAGCGTCGGCAAATCAGCCGGCACACCAACACGCACATTGTCCAGAGTGAGCTGGGGAGATTAAGCGTGCCGTTCTCCTGGAACTTGATGCCGTCGAGATACCTATGGAATGTGTTCGATTGCGAGATGAGCAATGAGCGGAGCGCGCGAAGGGCAGTGGAGATGGTGAACGTACAGTCGCTCGAGGGAGGTGGCGTTGGCGACGACAGCAGGGACCTTTGTGAGCCCCGTGGACCGAAGAGAGCTGGAGACCACGACAGACCAGTCACGTTAGAGCGTCTGTGCAAGGGAACGCAGGCGGCCGGCGAGCGAGCGACGTACAGAGAGATCAGTGTGGACGGCAGCGTCTCGATGGTACTGACCACGCCGACGAGGTCGTTGTTGTCCAGAGTCCTAACCAGATAGTCAGCCCCGTGTGGTTATGTGGTTAGTCTTCGTGGTCGTGGTTAGCTTATACAAGGTTTTCCAAGGTAGTTAGCACTCACATGTGTGTTAGCTTGGGTACGGACGCCGGAAGTGGCCACCAGCTTAGCCCCACCCCGACGAGAGACCTGACCAGTGGGCAACACGTTAGTTCGAGCGAACACTAGTCCCTCCGCTTGAGCGAGACCTCGCGACTCACAGGTTCTGGAGCTCGCGCATTTCTGGGAGTTTTTTCCAATCCGAAATGTTCACGTAGGCCAGTTCACTAGTGCGACATAGACATCCCGTTAGACGTGGGGACAGAATACCATCGGTGGACGATTGGAACCTACAGCACTCGGAGCTTCTCGAGCGTTGAGCGAGAGGCCTCGGACAGCGAGAAACCCATGAGCGGCGCCGTGCGTGGTCCGCAGAGGGAGCTGAATGGCATACAGAACGGCGTCAGGGAGTCACGGTCTAAACAGTCACGGTTTGCGAGGTCTAACGATCGAAGCAACGCACAAGTTGGACACGTTCGTCGGCACCTCGAGTTGGCTGTCTATCCGCCGGACGGGATCTCGAACGACGACGGTAGACGTCACGTCCTCGGTGGACGCCGTGGACATGACTGTCATGGCCGCGGGGCCGTCGTCCAGCCACTCGACCGCGAGCGTCCTGGCCTCGGCCACTGTGGGGACGCAGTCCATCGAGCACGAGGACGGCGAGTGCGTGCGATAGACGCAGAGACCGTCGCCACACACCGGGCCGCACGCCCGGGAGGTCAGCGTGGCCTCTAAGTTAGACCCGGCCGAGCAAGCGATAGACCGCGACGGCGAGGACATTGCAGCCACCATTGCTGGCGGGATCGAGAGCGCGAGCGGCACTAGCAGCACCAGCGCGCGCTTCCGCCGTGGGGCGTCGCGCGACGCGGGCAGCGGGCGACGCATGGGCAACGTCGAGGGAGACGGCGGAGGGAGCGACGTCGGCGGCTTGGAAATGGACGTGGAGGGCGGACTAACCGCGGCCCGTCGTGAGAACGGAGTGTGGGGAGGCGAAGGCTGCCGTGTTGCGTTGGGCCGCTATTTTCCTTCGAGTTACTTGTCCGCGCGATGCAAGGGCTGTTTAGACCGAAAATCCCTCGCGGAAGTGACTCTTCTGGACAGACGGGGCAATCTACGCCTAAGCGAGAGGGTGACACGCAGCCTTGGCTGAAAAGACCTACCCCTCTATCCAGCATCCACAAGTGCGGAAAACGAGGCGGAAGATTCAGCTTGCAGGCCGATTCCACCGAACACTGCATCGCTTTTTCGAATATGGCGTCTCACCACTGCACATGGATACAGTGTGCATAGAGCGGGGGCACTGGCCACACCAGCCACGCCGTTTGGACTCATGGAGCGAACGGCACAGATTACCGGCACAGGCGGAAGGCGCGGTTAGACCTCTTGACAGCGTCATGCAGGGATCCCATGACCCTGGAAATATGGCCAGCGGCGCTGTCGTTAGTCGTCGACTGGCGCATCGTTGATATCAACTCACGCAGTCTTGCCGATCACCATCGACAGGGAGAAACGACCAGAGTGACAGCGAACCCACCGCAGTGCAGGTGGATGCACAGTACGTACGTACGGCGCATCCCGCTGTCGTGCGGTCGGTGCCGTAATTATAGACTCGGGATAGACCACAAGTTTGGCGGCCCCAACCCACCAGCTTTCTCGCAAAACTCACTCGTCGAGTGGGACGCTGAGTCTGAGTCTGAGGAATGGCTTGTTTATGTGCAAGTGGACGTCTAACCGCAACGGGCTCAACTGCTCCCAAAGCATTGAAGCCGACGGCCGAGATCGTTGAGCTGCTGAGGGAACTGCTTCAGAGCTTTCGTTGTCTGAACCAGCCTTGTGGATCCAACAAACCCATTCAGTCCAATAGAAGTTATGCGGCCTTCGTGCTGAGCGTGGTGCGCGGTACCGAAAGAGCTGATTCCGTCCACGACCCACGCAGTCGATGGCCAGCTTTTGGAAGTGCGTCCTCGGAGCCTTGATACGTCTTGCTCGTTCCATGGGTGCATGTGCGTGCATTTATGAGGTCATGATGACGCAGTGAGATGCGCCCTGTACACTATACTGTATACTAGGGAGTCCAATGCCTCTCTACTGCGTGCGGCGCTGAAGTCTCGAGGTCAGAAAACGCAGATCATTGCGAAGCACGATAGTGTCGCTCATTTCTAGCTGAGTGAGTCGAGAGCTCGGCACTTCGCTGGACTGATCAATTAACCCACGGAAACCTGTCACGCAGTCTGGAGTAGCACATGAAACGCTCCTCTGGCTTCCTTGCACGCTCTGGGTGACTCTCGCGATGCACGCACGCGAGGCAGAGAGACCAGCCGTATTTGGCGCGAGTTCACGATCCCGTGCATATATCAGTGCCACTCCACTCCCAAAGTTTGGGCCAAACGGCAGGGAACGTCGTCGTGCCGTCTCGAACGGATCAATAGAACGGAGAGAAAGAGGTGCGTTGAGGCAAGAATGCTCGCGCAAACATTGACATCACGCGCAGGCGCGCGGTGACTCACCGCGCGCCTGCGCGTGATACCGCCGGTGAGCACCCGCTGACCCAAGAGTCAGACCGTCGAGTGGGACAGCAACGCTCTGTCTGCGTATGGTACAGTAACGCTGCAGCTTCAGACCTTTTCTTTCTACCACTGGAGATGACAACGAACCTCGTTTCGCAGAGGACCGGTGATCCACCTCACAAAGCAACGGCCATCAATCGTGACTCAATCTAGTGTCGCTCTATTTTGGGCTCTTCAGGGGGTACGCTGCGGCAGTGTAACCCTAACCGGTTACGCTTAGTTGAAGCCCGGCGCTCTATTGAGGTCGATTGGCGCCATTCCACTCACCACGTCTCCCCGCCCGTCCGATACAACCTTGCTTGTTTGCAGCTCCTCGCTGGTCGCCCGGCAGACCATGTTCCGCTCGGCGCAGTTCGTGCTGGACAAGGGCCTCGGCCGCGTGGCGCTCGGCGCCTTCGGCCTGGGCTTCGCCATGGCGCTCCACGTGGCGCTGCTGGGCGTTTACGCCTTCAAGTTCGCGACCGAGGGCGAGCTCTCGGACCGCTGGCACTGCCTCGGGCTCTGGAGCGTCTACATGATCGCTCTCTGCTTCTTCCACCTCGCCGAGTTCATGCTCACGGCCTCGTTCAAGCCGCAAGACGTCTCCTATGAATGTAGGTGCTTGGTGCGTCTCCCCTGCTCTCTAATTAGCCTCATGCTGACTCCGTTTCTAGCGTTCCTGCTCAACCACAGCAGCGAATACCACATCGCGCTGGTCGTGAGCTGGGCCGAGTTCTGGCTCGAGGTGCTGCTCGTGCCGGCGTGGAAGGCGCGCCACGCGTACGTACTGCTGGCCGGCCTCGCGCTCGTCATCGTGGGCCAGAGCGGACGCATCGCCGCGATGTGGACGGCCGCGTCCAACTTTTCGCACCGCATCGAGCACGTCAAGCGCCAGGAGCACGTGCTCGTCACGCACGGCGTCTACCGCTTCGTGCGCCACCCGTCGTATATGGGCTGGTTTCTATGGACCGTCGGCAGCCAGGTGTTGCTCGCGAACCCGCTGTGCGCCGTCGGCTACTCGATCGTCTCCTGGGGATTCTTCAAGGACCGCATCCCGTACGTACCTCCTCACGTGCGCTTGACAAGCTCGCGTCCACTCAGTCTCACCATCGTTTTGTATGGTATCGATAGGTACGAAGAGGAGCTGCTGCTGTCGTTCTTCCCAGAGGAGTATCCGCTATACCGGAGTCGGACATTCAGCGGAGTGCCCTTTGTGCGCTGAACTCAGGGTGTCGCGGGTGTGTCCTTCGCTGTCTAGTGTACTCCCCTCACTCCCGAGTCCGTCGTCATACAGCCCTCGCTTTCATAGATCCAAACGGGAGAATGTCTCTTAAATAACTGCCCTGGGGATGCGGAAGTCGCCTACTTCTTCGCCTTCTTCTTCTTCTTGGTGGACGCCGAATACGATGCGCCCTCCTCGCCTGCGTCGGAAGCCACGACGGGCAGCGGCGGCAGCTCCTCGGTTCCTCGGCGCACTGCGTTGTTACAACCAAATCAGCCAACGTCCGTGGATCAGCAACGAATGGCCACTTCCAACTCACCGTAGTCGACGTCCACGAAGCTCACACCAGCGCTTGCGGGCCATTCGCGGTGCATGCGCTGGAGCCGCGCCACGTCCGAGTACTCGACGTCCGCCACCAACAGGCGTTTGCGCAGCGCGTCGCGCTCGTACATGGTGCGCACGTTCTCCATCCACTCAAGCATGGTGAGCGCCGCCTCCAGCGCGGACTCGGCACGCTCATTATAGCCGTCATCCGCAGTGGCCAACGAGACCTCGTCCACGAGATCCACAAACTCGTCCGTGAAGGTGCGCAGGCGACGCACGGTGTCGACAAAGTCCCGCACGATGTCGCGCAGGAACGTCGCGCTCTTCTCCATCGCCGCAAAGTGCTTTTCCAGGAGCAGCGCCGGCGTGTCCGGCATGAACGCCAGCACGCCCAAGGCCGCGGGCGGCGCTGACTCGAGCACGGGCACGCGCTTGCCGACGTTCGCGAGCGACGACAGCACCTGCGCGCCCTCGCGGTCCAGGCGCGCGCACCGCTCCAGCTGCAGTGAAAACACACACATCAGGCTCAAACGTCAGGCGCAGTGTGGCGCGATACACGATGCAGGGAACGGCACCTCGGAGAGGAAGAGCTTGTGCAGCTTGAAGCACTTCTTGAGCGCCATTGTCTCGATCTCCAATGCTCATGCTCGCCCAACAATCGGATGGCTGCATCTTCCAGGTGATACCGGTTGCATACCGGTATTAGGAGCTGCTTGCTTGTTGGGAATTGAGTCCACAGGTTCCGCCATTCCCAGCTTCGACAATTGAGCATGGGCGACTCGCAGAACTGGTCGTCGTTCGACGCGGAGACGCCCAAGCCCAAGAAGCCGGTGGCCTCGCCCACGGCGACACCAGTGTCTGGCGCCGGCGCCGCTGCCTCGGACGGCAGCGTGTTGGGCATCAAGCCCGTGGACCTGCGCAACCTGCGCAACCGGCTCATCTTCGGTGGCCTCGTGGGCTTTTGCACCGGCGCGACCTTCGGCACGAGTGCGTATTGTTGTTATTCTTGGTGCATAGTGCGCATTCCAGCATCTCCGTTTTACGGCTTATCCATCTACGTTTTTTTTTTTTGTGCACGTAGTCGACGCGGTCAAGGTGTACCAGAAGACCCACAAGCGCGTGTCGCTCGCGGCGCTCAACCCCGTGGCGCGCGGCGCGGCCGTGAGCGGCGGAGCCTTCGCTGGGTACGTCGCTGCTGCTCTTCCTCCCCTACGGACAGAGGGGACTCACGTTTGCTCTTCCACGTATATACAGCTTCTTCCTCGCGTACCAGGGCGTGAAGACCGTGCTGGAGGTGCAGCGCGGACAGGAGGACCTCGTGAACGTGGGCGTCGCGGCGGTCGTGGGCGGCGGCCCGTTCCTCTGGTCCAAGGTGCTGCGCCACAACATCCCGTACGCGCTCATGCTCGTGGCGCTGGACCACTTCCACGAGGATATCAACGAAGCCCGACGCGGTTGACGTACTACTTTTAGAGATAATCCATTTATGTCAGTAAACGCGGGGGCACTGGTGTCACAAAATATCCACCCACCACATAACCGCCACGGTGACTGGGGGGTGTCACTCCGCTCCCCCCAGCGGAGCACTCGGACCAATCAGCAGGCGCGATCGGCGGAGCGTCCGCCTTCCGCTCCCGTCCGCCCCTCCACCTCCACCTCCGCTCCGCTCCGTCCCCCCGTCGCTTCCCGTGAAAACTTTCACGTCAACATCAGCTCTGGGCCAAGTTCAACGCACTTTGCATCTTGCCTCGCGGACGACTAACCACCTCCTGTCCGGTGTCTAAACGATCCGCCCCGCCACGCGTCTAACCACCGCTGCCACCACGACCACGACCACCATGACGGGCTACGGACCGCAGGGCTTCCGCGAGTGCCGCGGCGACTACCGAGACGATGCCGACCTCGAGCCGGCGAGCCAGCCGCTCTACCGCTTTCAGGGCGCGCTGCCGCGGCTGCCCGTGCCGCCGCTCGAGGAGACCGTGGCGCTGTACCTGCAGACGCTCGCGCCGCTCGTCACGCCGCAGGAGCTCGCGCGCGCCAAGCAGCACGCCGCGCAGTTCCTCTCGAGCGACGGGCTCGGCGCCGAGCTGCAGCGCCGCCTCGTGCAGCGCGCGCAGGAGCGCCGCGACTCGTCGTACCTGGCCGAATGGTGGAACATCGGCGGCTACCTCGAGGTGCGCGACCCCGTGGTCTTCAACGTGAGCTACTTTTTCCACTTTGCGGACAGCGTCCACGCCGCGCAGCGCTCGAACGTGGGCCGCGCGGCCGCGCTGCTACGCGCGACCATGGAGTTCCGCGCGCAGGTCGTCGATGGCTCGCTCGAGCCTGAGCAGCTCGGCCCCAAGAAGACGCCGCTGTGCGCGACCGCGTATAAGTACATGTTCAACGCCTGCCGCATCCCGCGCCGCCAGTCGGACACGTACCGCATCTACGACCCGGCCACGCACAACCACGTCGTGGTCATGCGCCACAACAAGTTTTTCAAGATCGAGATGCTTGACAGCGCCACGGGCCAAGTGCTGTCGTTCGAGCAGCTCTGCCACCAGCTGCAGCGCGTGCTTGACAGCGCTGGCGCCAAGGAGTCGGCGATCGGCGTGCTCAGCTCGGAGAACCGCGACGTGTGGGCCGACGCGCGCGACGAGCTCGTGCGCACGGGCAACAACGACGCGCTGCGCGCCATCGAGAGCGCCGTCGTGCTGCTGAACCTCGACGACTCAGCGCCCGTGTCGCGCACGGAGGTGGCCGCTGGGCTCTGGCACGGCGACGGCCGCAACCGCTTCTACGACAAGTGCATCCAGCTCGTCGTGTTCGAGAACGGCAAGGCCGGCCTGCTCGGCGAGCACTCGATGCTCGACGGCATGCCCATGTCGCGCTACGCCGACTACATGATCGCGCGCCTCCACAAGTCGCAGATCGACCTGGGCACCAAGGGCTTGACCACGCAGCAGCTCTCGACGCAGCTGCCGCTGCCGCAGCCCGTGCACTTCCGCTTCAGCCGCAAGACGCTCGTCAACATCGCCGCGGCCGAACGCACGTTCGACCAGACCGTGGCCGACCACGACCTCCACGTTGAGAGCTTTTACGGGTACGGCAAGAACGCCATCAAGACGTTCGGCATGAGCCCGGACGCGTTCGTGCAGGTCGCGATCCAGCTCGCGTACAAGAAGCTCTTTGGAGTCAACGCCGCGACCTACGAGGCCTCGCAGACGCGCATCTTCCTCCACGGCCGCACAGAGACCACGCGGTCGTGCTCGTCGCAGAGCGCGGCGTTCGTGGACGCGATGCTGGACGCGAGCGGCGCGTACTCACCCGACGAGAAGCGCGCGCTGCTCAAGAGCGCCGTGCAGAACCACGTGCAGTACATGAAGCGCGCGGCGCAGAGCTGCGGCGTGGACCGCCACCTGCTGGGCCTGCGGCTGCTCGTGCGACCGGGCGAGAGCGTGCCGTTCTTCGAGGACCCGACCATGGCGCGCGCGCGCTACTGGCTCATCAGCACGAGCCACCTCACGAACGAGCTGTTTGACGGCTGGGGGTGGGGCGAGGTCGTGCCCGAGGGCCTCGGCATCGCCTACAGCATCAAGAACCAGTCGGTGCAGTTCAACATTGCGTGCCGCCGCCAGGAACCGGCGCGCTGGGCGCCGCGCATGGGCCACCTGCTGGAGGAGGCGCTCGTGGAGATGCAGGCGCTGTTTGCCGCCGGCAAGGACAAGAAGGCGAACCAGGCGCCGGCCAAGCTGTAAGCAGGCCAGGGGCAGATCCCGTGGAACAGACCTGGGTCCACAAGACCAAGAGGAGAACCGAGAGGAGAAACCGAGAGGAGAACGAGAGGAGATGGAGGAGCGGCGTGTATTTTCACAGACCAGGCCAGTCGGGTCGGTGGTCCTCGCCGCTCTCGTTGGTCACGCGGTCGGTGTTGAAGAGCTCAATAAACTTTCATATCCACGACACAGCACGAAACGCGTTAGACCACTAGAGGGTTTAGACCTGCTGTGAGGAAGAGCGATGGGAATCCGGGCCGCACCTGTTGGTCCATCATGCGCGGCTTGGGCGCCGAGAAGCGAATGTACTCGTCGAAGATGGAGCTGAACGCCCACTTCTGGACCTTGCGCAGTGCGCCCACGAGGCAGCCCGTGCGGTGCTGGTGGTGCCAACCACGTTGCGGTTAGTCCGCATGTCTGTCTAACCACGATAAGTCCACACGGCAGCACCCACCTTTCCTTTGTTACAGTGGATCAGCATCGGGTGGTTGCGCTTGTCGAGCACGGCCGAGAGTGCCGCGACGATGCCGTCCTCCGGGATGTCCACGAACGGCTCTTTGTTGCCCGGCACGCCGAACTGCAGCAGCTTGATGCCGTGCATGCGGTTGAACTCGCTGTTCGCGAGCGGATAGTCCTCCAGCACGAGCGTTAGGATGGACTTTAGACCGAGGCACTTTTTCAGGAACGCAAAGTTCTTCTTCTTCGGGAACCCGCCTGTGTGGAGCGCGCATTCGCCCGGTTAGACCTCATGGGGCAGACTAGGATCTGGGGAAGCGAGTTGGACGCACTGCGATAGAGTCCCTTCTCGATCATGGCGAAGTTTTCCGGCGGAATGAGCTCCTCATACTCGGAGTCGTCCTCTTCGTCCTTGGTGCGGAAGGACTCGGCCAGCAGCGCCGCCACCGACACCGACGCCGCCGCGCTCATGCCGGCGGAGAGAGGTGGTGATGATCTAGGTATTGAACTGTCAAAGCGGTCTCGTGCAGCATGTCACAAAAATGAGTGCGTGTCACTAAACGACCTCGCTTTATTTTAGTACATTTAGTATTCTGTGACAGCCGATAGCTATCAAATCTAGGAGTATGCCTCGGTGTCTGCTGCTGTGGATGCGCAGTCGTCGGTGATGCAGCATCACGCCGCCGTGCGCCGGTTCTCTCGCCGCCCAAGCGAGGTGAGACCAGAGAGCTTCAAGTGGCGCGTTGTGGGAGCGTGATCACCACCGAGAACGACACAGGCCGCCTGCCTGCATGTGGAACGACGACCACGAGGGCGGAAGGGCGACGAACGCGCGGTCTGTCTGTGTCGGCATCATGCACAACGTACGCGGCATGCGGAGCTCAGAAATGCTCCACGAACTCACTGCATTGTAGCGTAGTGCTCTCCACTGCACGCGCAATCCGCAGCCACCTCAGTATCCATACCGGTACCATGAATTTATCATTATTGCGAAGCTGGATCCAGCACCAACATGCTGCGACTTCGGATCATGGCTCACGCTCGCGCGTGATTACGCCACGCGCGCTGACCACGCTCCAGCTGGTCGACCGCGTGGGGTCAGCGCAGATCAGCGCAGATCGCCGGCCGTGCCGAGCCGCGCAGCGTTGCTAACCGGCGGTCGCCCCGTTACGGGTTGAGATTCGTGACATTCGGCAGAGAGAGCGCGGGAGGCAGTAGAAGCACCCGAAACCTCCTCCGCCCAACCTGGTCCTGCGGAAACCGCCCGAAGTCGAGTGGAGTGCGTCCAGCAACCAGCATGGCGCCACACGTGACTTACGCAGAGCAGCATTACAGTACTCGACCGCCCAGCCCGCATCTGGCTGTTTTGCGTTCTGTCAAGTGGCGAGTGAGTGTGACTGGCTCATCCCCACGACCAAAGCAACCCGCAAAGTGGGAGAAAATCCCTCGTTGGCGAGTGCGATGGTGGCGTGCAGTGATGAGGCGGCCTCTCCGAGTGTGTCGCTTTTGCTGTGCCCACGGCCAGCAGTGCAGAAGACGCACATGGCTCCGTTACGACTTCTCAATTTCTAACATGCGATATGTAATGACACCGCCGTGCAAGACTCCATCTCCTCAACTGTCCACCCCCATCCCCGCGCGCGCGCCTCCTCTCCGCCTTTTCGGGAACTAACATTGCAAGTGACACAGCGGATACCCAAGCGTCGCTTCCCACTAAAGCTGCAGCGACGCCTGCAAGGTCTCTCCTATCCGATGCCCACCCAGCTCGCCCCTTAACATCGACCAGGCATCGTCACCATGCTGTCTGAGGGGGCATGCCGATCCTGCGTTGTCGCAGTACGCTGTACAGTACGGTACCCACCACGGCACCCTGTACGTACACGCAGCACACGCTGGCAGCGCCCCAGAGCCTAACGCAGCTGCGCCGGAGCGAGCTGCAGCAGCAGACTGCGACAGCGAGATCACGTGTGGAAATCCAGAGGCTGTTTGGATCCGCTCGGGCCAGCGGCTGGAGATCACCTGACAGGAACCCGGAGCTGCCTGATCCCTATACTTTTCTGTTCCGCTTCAACACCTCGTGGGCGAGGTTTTTCATGGCTCAAACTCACCCTGTCCCGGCTGTGTCCTCCAGGGGACAGAGCCGCGCCAGTGAAGGCTCAAAACCTTGAATCAGATAGATCCCTGGATGCGTGCAGAAAACTGACCATTCCCAAAACTGGGTGAGGGTGGACTGGGGTGGATTGGAGGCACACATGGTCAGCACACGAACCCAACGCCAGCGCCGCTCCCATCGTAAGGATAAACGGACTGGGCGGCCCCAAATGCATCGCTCTGGTGCTGCTTAGAAGGGTGTCATGCGTGGTCGCGCCGTATTTAGAGTCTGGATTCAAGACAGAGCAACTTTTTCTGTCTCACCCTGTTATGAGAGAGACCCTTCTCGTTTGGTCTAAACCCCGGTGGATTTTACTTGTTGAGGTTTTGCTGGGAGAGGGGCAGCTGTGCGTTGGAGCAGAGAAGGGTCTTTTTGAAGCCCAGCTGGGAATTGGCTTGTGGAAGGTGGCAGAGAGTGGGCGTGTGGTAGTCTTGCGGTTCAGAGCGTGGGTCTCTGTGTGCCACTCTGGCGGCGCCCCAGAGAACACGAGGCGGCTAAAAAAGTCGAAACAACCAACACCAGCCGGACCGCAGGAGACACACGAGTTCGAAAGAGAAGCTGGGCAAAGGGGGCTCGACACTCGACACGCCGACACTCCGGACCGGCCGGCCGCCCAGCCTTCTCTCTCTCTCTTCCCTCCCCGCGCACATCTTCTCGTTTCATTTTCCGACTCGCGTCGTCTCGCCCTCGCCCCGCTCGCTCGCTCAGGGCTGCCCCTCCTCCGGGTGTATCCATCTATCAGCACGGGCGTGTAATAGCTCCCCTCAAAGGACTAACCACGACCACCGCGCCAAGTCCAGTCCCGACGCGACATTAGTCTAACCCGCGGACATGCTCGCGCCTATGAACCCGCCGCCGTCGTTCGACTACAAGCCGCCGTCGGCCTTCGCGCACCACCACGCGATGCCGCTCGAGCCGCAGCACGACGACTTTGACCCGCAGCAGCACCACGCCGCGCACTACGCGAGCCACCACGCGCACCACCACCACGCGCAGCACGCGTGGCCTAACCACGCCGGTCTAACCGGCTTTGGCGGCGCCTTCGACCAGGACGACCAGGACGACCAGGATGGCGACCACGACGACATGGACGACGACGACGACCGGGACCACGACGCGTACGGCACGGCCATGGGCCCTGCCACGGGCTCCGCTGGCACTGCCACCAAGCCCGTGCGCCCCAAGGCGCGCAAGCCGAGCGCGGCGCTCGCGGCCGGCGGCAAGAAGGAGGTGTTCGTGTGTCCCGAGGTGCACTGCGGCAAGACGTTCCCGCGGTCGTTCGCGCTGCGGCGCCACATGCGCATCCACACGGGCACCAAGCCGTACGCGTGCGACGTGGACGGCTGCACGCAGCGCTTCAACACGTCGGGCAACCTGAGCCGCCACAAGCGCATCCACAGCGGCGAGCGGCCGTACCCGTGCGTGTTCGCGAGCTGCGGCAAGCGCTTCAACACGAGCACCAAGCTCAAGCGCCACATGCGCATCCACTTTCCCGACGGCCAGAGCCTCTTCCACTGCGTGCAGCACGCGTGCACCTTCGCGTGCGACAACTACAAGGAGTACGTCCACCACCAGCGCCAGCACGGCAACCCGGCGTACGCCGCCGACAAGGACGGCGCCGCCGACGACGAGAACGTCGACCGCAGCAATTTGCCCGCGGCGCCCACGGCCACGTCCAAGAAGGCCGGTGCGGCCGCCAAGACCAAGACCAAGCGCACGCCGCCGCAGCCACGCGTGAGCAAGGCCAGCAAGGCCGCGGCCGCGGCCACGACCGCCGCGCTCACGGGCGACTACCGCTTCGACCAGCAGCAGCACCACCACCAGTCGCCCACGACCTCGGCGGCCTCGGCCGGGCTCAGCATGCTCATGAAGGACGCCGCCCACCACCACCGCGATGCCGCAGACGAGTACCAGCAGCTGGACCAGCGGCGGCGGCTGCCGTTCCCCACGGGCGCGTTCCCGAGCGAGTCGATCGCCGGCGCGTCGCCCATGAACCTCAACCTCGCGACGACCTTTGGCTCGACGTTCGCGGCCGCGCGCGCGCCGCCAACGTCGCAGGCGCCGTCCCAGTCGCAGTCCCAGTCGGCCGCGGCGTTCTACGAGCACCAGGCGTCGTCGTTCCCGTCGTACCTGCGCGGCCCGCCCAGCAGTGACGCGTACGGCCACCACCAGGGCGGCCACCACCACCACCAGGGCCACCACCACGCGGCGTCGTCGTACCACGACGCGGTCCACTTCCCGCCGCTGCGGCCCGAGGACGAGGGCGGCGACGACGGCGACGACTCGACGTCGCCGCGCGGCCAGCAGCACCACCACCAGGGCCACCACCACGGCCACCACCACGGCCACCAGGGCCACCACCCGCACCAGCAGCACCAGCACCACCAGCACGACCACGAGAGCCACGGCGACGAGAGCGAGGACGACAAGTACGGCGGCTACAGCGGCGTGCCGCACGCCGTCGGCTCGGACTTTACGGGCGAGGAGCTCAGCGCCGTGCTCGAGCTCATGAAGGACTCGTAAAGCGTGGGGTGGGTGGTGCCGCGTCTCCATGTTTGGGCGTCGAGTGCGTAATAGTAGTTTGTAGCAGTAGCAGTTAGGGACACCCGTGGCTAGGCCTCTTGTTGTCGTAATTTAAAGTCGGTCTCGTGTCATCAAGAGGGAGGAAACCCTGCCATCCGCTGGTAGCATGTAGCGTCCAGGCGTCGCGACGCGTGCGACCCACGACGTCGGAAACTTGACTCGGCCGACGCTGCCAACATGGCACGGCATTCCTCCCATCCCTCTCGCGACCTGCGACCATCATCCGTTCGTGAACACGACGACTTGAAGGGGGAGGAGCCCGGCAGAGGAGGCGGACAGACAGACAGACAGATGCGTCCGGAATTCCGTTCCTCGCGCTGGGTCGCCGTGGTGTGGCACACTGTGGCGGCCGATGCTGATGATTGCGCCACGCCAGCTCGTCATATCCGTCCAGTGCGCCCGCTGCCAGATCTCAGAGCGAGTGCCACTGTAAGAACCGCGAGTGGGGCCGCCGGCCCGTCTCTGCGTTCGTCCGCAGGCAAAGCGCAACCGACCCACGGGGACCATGGCGACCACGGTGGGTGCGTGGGTCGCGAAAGTGTGGGACGCGCGTCCGGGACACGACTCGCGAGGCCTTGGAGACGTTGAGGACCGCTGCGACGGTCATCACGCGGCGAGCTGCGCGACCAGAGTCAGCCTCGAGCCACCGTGACATACTGTATCGACCAGACCGTCTCGAACAGCAGTGGCACTAGTAGTGCCTCTAGTGCCGCACTACCACGCTTCCGCTGCTGGATGGACTCCATGGTATTGCCACGGTCCCCAGGTCCACGAACCCTATGGGCCCTGGACCGTGGGTGCGTCCGCCGAGGGCTTTCCACCTTGGAAATCCAGCACCCGCATCCAGGCTCGGCGCTAGCAGCAGCATGATACGGCCCGTATCACGGCAGGATTCCTGCGGGTACCGTACGACGTCGTACCTGTGGAGCCACCGCGGCAGCTGCCAGAGGAACTGCGATGCATCCAGCAAACACTCGCGTCCAGATCCCCAGCGTCGTCTACTGTAACTTTGGGACTGAACACGCCGCCATGTTCGGTACGTACAGTAGGCAACCCAGAGCCGAGAGAGGGAGCGGCGCACACAGCACAAATGGGCCGAGATAAACTACGGTAAAACGAGAAGGGGAACTGGCCTCGAGCGCAGCGAAAGAGTTCTCAGGTGAGAGTCTCCGCTGAGCCCACGGGACGGTAATACCGGGTACACTACGGTACCGTTCACTGTAACGCGCTGTACCCTCCGCGGAAGAGCAGATCCCCTGCGTAACGCAGTCTGCGTTGGGCCGAGTCGTCGTCGTCGAGCATGTTTGCAAATCAGGACGCCCCGCCGCGCGTGCATCCAGCAAAAACCGCCTGTGGACGGTGTCCTCGTCTCCTCCGTGGCAGTGACACGGTGGAGCCGGCGGCGCGCGGCGTCATCCTGCGCCTTCCACCCGCGTCCCACTGTGCTCACTGAGATTTTCTGGACCGCGCGGGCCTCTCCGCGGAGATGGGCGGGCCGGCCGCACCGACGGACGAGTCACGTTTCTCCTCCGGTCAGTACGCAGTCACGCCCGCAGGATGGCGCTGGCTGCCGCGCAGCTGGCATGCGCTGCCATCGTCGCCGAGTCGGCGGTCGCGTTCAGCCGCGCGACCGCGTCAGTCTGCGTTGTGCCCCGTTCGCGCCATTCGACCCTTTGCGACAGTATACAGCCATGCCGCTCGCGCCTGCCACGCCGACTACCACTGCCTCTGCCACGCCGCCTGCCATCCCGCCGATGGAGGCGCACGCGCCGCCGCGCGAGATCGCGCCGTTCCTCAAGAGCCTGCGCGCCATGCTGGACGACGAGAGCGATGCCGTGCTGCGCTGGACGCCCGACGGCCGCGCGTTCGAGATCCGCGACGTCCAGGCGCTGACCAAGACCGTGCTGCCCAAGTACTTCAAGCACGCCAAGTACGCGAGCTTCCAGCGGCAGCTCAACTACTTCCACTTCCGCAAGTGGACCAAGTCGCGCACCGAGGTGTGCACGTTCGCCAACCCGCACTTTCAGCGCGACGAGCCGCACCTGAGCTGGCGCATCCTGCGCAAGCGCTCGCTCAGCGACGTGGCTGCCACCGCCGGCTCCTCCTCGACGTCTACCAAGGCTGCCACGCCTGCCACGGCCTCGGCCTCGGCCACGGCCACGGCCACAGCCACGGGCAGCGCGAGCGATGACAGCGCGTCGCTCGGCGGCGAGAGCCCGCGCAGCGAGCTGGACGTGGCGCTCGACTGGATCGACGCCGTGTTCCCGTCGCTCGAGATGCTCTGCGCGCTCGGCCGCGAGGAGAGCCAGGCGTCCGCCAAGAAGAAGGCCAAGCGGATGGCGCCGGCGGGCAAGCGCGCGGACCGCCCCCGCCGCGACGCGCCCATGCCCGCGCAGAGCTACGAGCACGTGGCCTGGTGAGCACTCCGTCCCATTCTTCCCCGTCGTGGTCGTGACTAAACTATTTAACTATTAATCGAGTCGTCTGAAGACCGCTTTCTGTATCGCTCGCTTTTCCCCATGGCGGCGCCATGACAAGCACCATGGCAGTCCTCATGGCATGCATGTCTAGGCCCGGCACGCAACACTGCTGGACCTCCCAAACGGATCCGATGCGGCGATCCGCCCAGCCGTCCGGAGAGTTCAGCTGGCAGCGGGGCTTAGCAATCGCGTCGTGGCGCCAAAGTCGACGCCAGTCGCACGGTCGGAGGGGATGCGCTCGGCCGGCCTCCCATCTCACTCGCCAGTGGGTTTGCGTGTCGGCGCCGGGTCTCTGGCCCAACATTGCGTCGGTCGGGGGGATCACGCGTGATCGAGCGCGTCGCTGGCCACGTGGGGATTTGCGGCACCAAAAGAGTCGCGCGGAACTGAACCGGAGCGAGCTGACGGCGTTCGCCGCGCGACCGCGAGCACAAGCGGCACTGCCAAGAGAGAGAGAGAGAGAGAGAGAGAGAGAGAGAGAGAGAGACCTTCGGCGACGGACTGATCAGGTCAAGCTCTGTTCACGTCTACACCACATGGAAACACTACCCCACGGAAAATAATTAAACTCGGGCGCTTCAGAGCGCGAGGCCGCCGCGCGCCGGCGCCGCGTCCAGCGACGAGTAGAGCGAGTCGATCCAGTCCAGCGGCAGCAGCTCCGCGTCCGCGATTGGATCCGGCAGCAGCGCCGGCTGGCAGGGCCATGCGAGCGGCGCGGCGAGCGCCAGCGGCGCCTCCGGTTGGTGATAGAGAGGCTGGTAGCTGTGGTGCACCATCGCGGCGGCGTCCGTGGGCGACATGAGCCCGTCGAACGCGGCGTGCTTGGGCTCCGGCTGTTGCGGCGAGTCCACGGACTTGGGCACGACGATCGCGAGCGCGCGGGCCGCGGCGGAGGTAGTCTTGCCAGTGACGGCAGCGGAGGCGCTGGTGGTCGTCTTGGCGGCGGCGGGCGTCGACTTTTTGCGCGAGATGCGCCACGTGAGCTCGGGCGCGTCGCGCTGAAAGTGCGGGTTCGAGAACGTGCACACGGCCGTCTTGGAGCGCGTCCACTTGCGGAAGTGGAAGTAGTTGAGCTGCCGCTGGAAGCTGCTGTACTTGGCGTGCTTGAAGTACTTGGGCAGCACGTGCGCCACGAGCTGCGCGAGGTCGTGGATCTCGAACGCCACGCCGTCCGCCGTCCAGCACACCACGGACGCGTGCTCCGTGTCCAGCAGGCGCCGCAGGCTGCGCAGGAACGGCGCGATCTCCTTGGGCTTGTCGGTGTCGGCGCTCATCCTGGGGCGTGTTATCGGAGACCGTGGCGGGGGAATGGGGATATGTACGAGGCGGCGGGGCGCGTCGTGGGCGGAGGGCCGTTGCGTGGCGCACGGCGAGTCGGCGAGTGGCAGTGGCAGTCGGCAGTGGGGGGCGAGGGGCCGGCCTCCCCGCGCGAGCGAGAGAGTTGAAGTCCGGCGACTCGACGCGTCGCGTGTGGGCGAACTAGATACAGTACACTCGTCTGAGTCTGACTGACTGACTGAGCGAGAGAGAGCGAGCGAGAGTGGGAGGAGCGGCCGGAGCGGCCGGCGGGCGGCTCAGCTGCCCAATGGCAGCGCAACCCGCACGCCAGCGAAGTGGACGCGGGCCCAGTGCGGCCGCTTTTCTCTCGCTCTGTCGCATGCTGATGGGGCTGTGGGACGTCTCTACATCAGTGTCTTCGGGTCGTTGGAAGCTTTATGTACTGAAACAACAGCAAAGCGATTGCCGCAATGCAGGTGTCGCTCACCGGCCACAACGAGGCGAATGAGTTGCGGTGTCTTACCCCTCGCATCTGCCCTCCAGACTCTCTCTCTCTCTCTCTGGTGGTTAGACAGTCTCTGCCACGGGTCTCTCCGGATCCACGGATCCACGGACCGCTCCGCCGCCTCTGGACGCTGGACGAACTCTCTCTTTCTCTCTCTCTCTCTCTTTCTCTCTCTCTCTCTCTCTCAAGAGTGGAGCGCTTGGGTTTGGCTGGGGCTGTGCAATCGCGTGGGCGCTGATGCCGCCACACCACAAACCGCCTTCCCGGCGGCGTCCCACAGGGGTGGCTCCCATGGCCAGAGTGTTGGTGGCAGACTTGCCCCCCCCCCCCCCCCCTTTCTCCACTTCAAGCACGGAGTGGCGAGAGAAGCGCCAG
>JAMFLL010000427.1:2403-38301 GCA_027475725.1 Pythium rhizo-oryzae
ACAACTACAACACCAAGCGCACAGAGCCCACTCACGCAGGAGCTAGCTCACCCGGCAGGTGGATGGCCGCGATCCAGCAGATCGCTGGCGCACTTGCCGTCAGCGGGACTCGGCGAGTGCGTTCTTCTGAGAACAGGTTTCTATTTGATTCATGCTCTACGGTATCCATGGTTGCCCCTCATCATGCGAGTGCTCCTCTTCCGTCCGAGAACAACACAGAGAGCGGCCGAGACCGGCACAGATTCCGAATCGCGTCCGGCGTGGGGTCATCAGGACAGAGATCGCGCCACGTCCTGCTCCGTCACGGCGTCTATCCAGCGCCATGCACAGGGATGTGATCCAGCGGATCCTTCCTCGGATCGCGAGCCGTGCCGGTGTGGGCTAGACACGCGGACTCTTTTCTATCGTTCTCTATGCTGTCGTGAGACATGGCTCCATGAGTCCCGAGTCCTTGGTGTTTGGTCGTGATCATCACGGTGATGCCGCGCGGTGGTGAGCGTCACGGCGCGGCGTCGGCGCCCTGACGCTGCTCCGACATGCTGGTCACAAAACCATGGAAGCAGCTTCAACCTGCCGATCGGCTCCAACAGTGGCCTCTCCACGGAGAGTCAGTCCGAGCCTCTACAGGGACATCAGTCTATATCACAGGTACTGTATAATTGGATAGTGTTGCTAGCATAATATGCGGGAGGGTTTGTGGTCCACGTATCAGAACACTGCCACCCAGCTTGGCAGCAACGAGCGTGCACATACATTCACACACACACAGACAGACAGTTGCGAATGGGCCTAACCTTCCTCCTCATCGCACGGCACGATTTGAGTGGCAGCCTTCGAGCGTTGAGAGTGGAGGTTCTCGTGCAACCACGACGGCGCCCACGAGCCGTGAGTGGGTCGTGGCGGTGAGCAAGGGCGCCTTTTTGATGGAAACCGCCCCACGGTCGCACGCCGGTTGGCCGTCCATTCCCACCCACAGCCAAGTCCAGCGCGTCCCCCTAATAGTGGCCCTCGTCGAGACGGCGTGAGATGGGCCGCCTGCTGGCACTTTCGTGGTCCCAAAACGGCCAGAATCCATGCCAAACATGCCCAAAAGTCGACTTCTATTTTCCGCCGGCCACAAAATCCCTCGAGGACTCAACAGTTTTCTTTAACGTGTGGCTCCTATCAGATACGTTTAAACCTCTTCTAACCGCTAAATCTTGGTTTCGTCACCACCATGGAGGCTGCTGCCTCCCCTTGCCGGGCCCCAGCCAGCCGGCCGGATGTGCGCAGCCGCCTGCCTCACGGCCCCCACTCCCTCTCACCCGCGGTCAAGAGAACGCCGCTGGCCTGGCGTGTGTCTCCGCGCGTCGTCCCCTCCGCTCCCCACACGCCGCGTGCGCGAGTGTTGCTAGTCCCCTCCGCTCCGCCGTGTGAGCTGCGACGGACACGCTTCGCTCTCCGCTCCGCTCCGCCCTCCTCCGCTCCTCCGTCTCTATCTCTCTCCCTCTCTCGACCGGTCCAGCTCTCTCTCTCTCTCTGCCCACACCCATCATGCCATTCACGACATCTCCGCCGGCGTCCTCCCCGGCGGCGGCCGACGCGTCCTCCCGCGCGGGTGGCCGCGCTCAGGAGCCGACCACGCAAGCAGCGAAAAAGGAACACGACCTGGGCGGCGCCTCGGCCTCTGCGCGCCGCCCGCGCCGCCATGAGCCGGCGGGCTCCTCCTCCTCCTCCTCCTCCTCCTCCCACTCCTCCTCGGGCGCGCGACCGGCGTCCTCCGCCGCCGCCGGCGCACAGGCGCACCACCGGGAGCGGTCGCTGCGGCTCCACGTCGGCGTCTTCTCCAAGCGCAAGGGCGTGCGGTACAACGCCGACGGCCGCGTGGTCAAGTGCCGCTTCTGCGAGATCCTGCGCGACCGCGACGAGCCGTTCCTGTACGAGGACGAGCTGCTCGTGGTCTTCCGCCCGCTCCATCCGATCGTGCCGTCGCACATCCTCATCGTGCCGCGCGCGCACATCCGCAACGTGAACCAGCTCAACGTGGACCACGTCGCGCTGCTGCGCCGCATGCGTGCGGTCGCGGACCGCGTGCTCCACTCGCACCCGGAGCTCCAGACCCCACAAAAGTCCAACCAGCCCCACGGCAGCACGAGCAGTGAAGACGAGCAAGAGCCAGCGCGGACCAAGCAGCAGCTCCAGGGCCCCAAGTCCCCCACGGACGTCAGCGCCGCCGTCGCCGAGCCAGCAGACATCGACGACGAGCCGGCTCACGAGGACACAGACTGCCGGTTCGCGTTCCACGTGCCGCCCTTCAACAGCATCGACCACGTCCACATGCACGCGTTCCGCGGGGACACGGGCTATTTCGGCCGCATCAAGTACCGCACCGAGTCGTGGTGGTGCCGCTCGTACGACGAGGTGCTCGCGCGGCTCGAGCTGCAGCAGTCGCAGCCGCCGATGGACGGCCGACGCCTGCAAGCGGCGCCGCCGGTCGCGCCGGTTGTGTGCTCCTAGTAGTGCTAGTAGAAGCAGTTCGCACGAAGAGGTTATTTATTTGGGCGACGGGTGATCACGCCCACACTATATAGTAGTCAACAGAGATGATTCACACATCGACGAGAGCTCTGTCCGTTCCACACTCTGTAGCTCGAGGTCTCTAGGTTCCATAACGCGAGGGGGTCGCGTCGTCTGCGATCGCGTTCCCGCCCGTACCAGCGCCCAGCCGTACGCGCGACTGGCCGAGCTGCGGGGTCTCCGGATACCATCCGGACAGGATGGCCTCAATGGACTGGAGACTGCGCTGGCTGGTCTCGGGCAGGTAGAACCACGCGATGACCACGCCCAGCGTGTTGGCGCACAGCACGACTCCGACGCCGACCGCAAACACCTGCGGGAACGCGAGCTGGGCGCGCACAAACGACAGCGCGTACGTGACTGCGACGCGCACGACAGCGTCGCACACGAGCGCGATACTCGCGGCGCCGAGACGCTTCTGTGTCGGGAACAGCTCGCCCAGCACGACGACTGGCACAATGTCCAGTCCGAGCTGGTAGCCTGCCGTGACGAGGAGCAGCGCCGCGGAGCCCACGTCGGTGACGCGCATCGCGCTCGCGTCGTCGTGCTTCTCGTGGTAGGCGTTGAAGAGCAGCAGCACGCAGCCGAGCACGACGAGTGTGCAGCCGCTCTGGAGCGCCATGGCACGGCCCCGCACGTCGATCACGAAGAAGCAGCAGAGCACGCCGACGACCGCGGAAAAGAGCAGCACGCTGAGCACCGCGAGCTGCACAGTCTCGCTCATCGCGACGCCGACGCCGAACACCGTCACGGAGAACGCGCTCGAGTTGGCGGTGGAGCTGAGCGACGGCTCGATCAGCGCGGCTGTGAGCGCGCGCAGCACGAACAGCGAGCAGCAGAGCCACAGCGGGCGGAAGAACGCGCCGTGGTGCACGTGGCTCTCGGTGGCGACCACGCTCGCGTGGATGAGCCCGTTGACCTCGCGCTCGGCGCGGTCGTAGTCGTCGCTGAAGAGCCGGCAGATGACGTCGAACGCGGCCTCGTGATCGTCGTGGCGCGTGAGCAGCCACGTGGGCGAGTCGGGCAGCCGCTGCGTGAGCAGCAGCAGCGCGATGGCCGGCACGACGCCCGCGAGCGCGAGCGCCTTCCACTCGCTGAGGTTGAAGCCAAAGTACTGGCGGCTGAGCGAGATGAAGAGCGCGCCGAGCCCCACGTACACGAGCCGGCCGAGCGCCGCGAGCAGCACGACCAAACACACGAGCCGCCCGCGCGTGCGCGCGGCACTAATCTCGGCGAGGTAGACGGGCACGACGACGCTCAGAATACCGACGGCCGCGCCCAGCAGGTACCGCCCGAGCAGCACCGTGATCTCGCCGTACGCGACCGCGAGCAGGAGCCAGCCGAGCGCGAACGGCACGGCCGCGAGCTCGAGCGCGCCGGCGCGGCCGAGGCGGTCGCCGAGGTATCCGCCGAGCGCCGCGCCCAGGATCGCGCCGAGGTACAGGCACGGCTGGAAGAAGAACTGCGCGTGCGCGTGGTTGGAGCTGAAGACGTCCACCTGCATGTTGTACAGCCGGTTGGGCGCGATCGGGAAGAGCGCGAGCCACTCGGCGCACACGCCCGCGACCGCGGCGGCCGCGACGTGGAGCCAGAAGAACGCGTTGTGCTGCGCGTGGAACGCGCCCAGCAGCCCGCCGCGCGCCGCACGTCGTCGGGACCCGCCGCCGAACGAGAAGCGGCCACTGCTGTCGTCGCCCTTGCGCGGCAGCGGCGTGAAGGCACCGCCGCCGTTGACGCCGTTGATGCCGTTGATGGGCGTGCTCTCGCTGGGCGGCGACTCGCAGTCGTGGTGCGGCGGCGCGACCACGTACTGATGCGGCACGAACGCAAAGTCGCTCCGCGCCGGGTCGCGCAGCGCCGCCACGAGGCTGCTCCACTCGCGCGGGCGGCGCCGCGGCGCCGACGGGGGCGACATGGAGAGCTCCATGGGGGAGGAGGACGAGCGGAGCGGAGGCGGAGGGGAGGACGGGAGGAGAGCAGATTCAGTGGCGGGCGGCCGACTGACGAGCTTCCATCGCACCAATGATGTGTGACAAAGAGTCGAAGTGGGAGGATTGGAATGGGATGGGAGGGTTACGTCGTAACGGAAACCATCGTAACGTAACCTATACCCCACTCAGAGAGGTGGTGCGAAGGTGACGCGAAGGGAACGAGGAGTCTGTTCCAGTCAAATACACGGGCAAAGGGCAACCAACGCAACTTGATCCGAAGATGGCGACGCCCGCGACGGATGCTGCGCCGGCCAAGAGCGAGGCCGCGGTGTATGTGGACGCACTCTACCGCAAGGTGCTGCTGGCGGTGAAGGCGTCCAACGCCGTGCCCTCGGAGGACGACGACTACCACTACCACACCAAGTTCAGCGCGGCGTTCGCGGCGCACGCCGACGCCACGGCCGCGCGCGTCCAGAGCCTGCTCTGGCGCCTGAGCAAGAGCAGCCGCGGCGGCAAGAACGGCGAAGGAGATGACGACGATGAAGATGACGCCGAGGAGGACGGCGAGCCGTTCGAAGGCCCGGAGCCCAAGCCGCGCATCACGGACCTCGTGGACGCGCTGCTGGACGAGGCCTCGAAGCAGCTCGAGATCGTCGCGCGCGGCGGCGACGCGTCGCACCTGCAGCAGAAGCTCGAGAACAAGCCCATGGTGTTCGCGAAGAAAGAGGCCAAGAAGAGCGACGGCGACAAAACCACAGAGGACGCGAGAGAGCAGGCTGTCCGTGCGCGCACGTCGCGCGCGACCAACAAGCCGCAGGACCGCTTTGAGGAGCGCATCGACAACTCGGCGGCGCCGTTCGCGTCCAAGCTGCGCGACAAGGTCCATGCGATCGAGGCCCAGCAGGACGCTGAAGAAGAAGACGGACCGACACATCCATACTTCCCGGAGATCCGCGCGCTCAAGTACGCGGACTGGCAGGTCGAGGCGGCCCCCGCGGCGACCGCGTACGAGAAGATCCCCGTGGAGGACGCCTCGTACATGTGGGTGGACACGGACGACAAGCTGCAGAAGATGATGCAGTCGCTACTGCGCGACGAGAGCCGCGTGATCGCCGTCGATCTCGAGCACCACAGCTACCGCTCGTACATGGGCCTCGTGTGCTTGATGCAGATCTCCACGGCGCGCGAAGACTTCTTGGTGGACACGCTGGCACTGCGTGGTCAGCTCCAGGTGCTAAACCAAGTGTTCTGCGACCCGGCCAAGGTCAAAGTGCTCCACGGCTCCGACATGGATATCCTCTGGCTCCAGCGCGACCTTGGGCTGTACGTGGTCAACATGTTCGACACTGGTCAGGCCGCTCGGCTTCTCAACTACCCGCGCTTCTCACTTGCGTACCTGCTCAAGCGCCACTGCGGCATCGACGCCGACAAGCAGTACCAGCTCGCCGACTGGCGCATCCGCCCACTCGATCGCAACATGGTCAAGTACGCGCGTGAAGATACGCGGTATTTGCTGTACATCTACGATCAGATGAAGCAGGAACTAGTTAGTGCGAGCGACAAATCGCGCTCCAGCTTGCTGCTCGAGACTCTGCGCAACTCGAGCAAGATCTGCCTTCAGGTGTACGAGAAGCCCGAGGTCACGGAATTCGATTGCGACGTGCTCCGAGAAAAGCTCAAGGCCACCGTGGGCCTTCCGATCATGACGGAGCTGCAGACTCGCGTTTTCCAGCGTATGTTCTTCTGGCGTGATGCTATCGCAAGATCCGAGGACGAGTCGCACGCGTATGTGCTCCCCAACCACGTGCTCATCAAGATTGCCAAGAACATTCCTCTCCGGTCTGACCATCTCTTCCGGACTTGCAACCCCGTGCCTCCGCTCGTACGCAAGCACGCACATGAAATCACAACCATGATCTCAGCTGAGAAGGCCAAGGTGGCTGCGTCGGAAGCTGCGGCAGGCGATCGCGATGTGGTGATGAAACAAGCGGTGTTGCCCCAGAAACGAAAATTCGCGGACGACGAACATGAAGGAGCGTCGTTTTCGAGTATCATAGATCTCTCCGAGTACGCTGGCTGGCAGACTGGCAAGCGCACGGCACGTGCAACAGCGGTGGAGGATGCCAGCTCGAGCGCCGCCACCTCGTCCGAATCGACCCCGCTGAGTCTGCGTCGCAGCTTCGCCGAATGCTCTGTGAAGGAGTCATCCGCTGGAAATGCGGAGGCACTCCGTCGCGTGCAGGACCTCGTGGCCAACACGTCGTTTGAGGTGTCGGAGTACGCTGTCGAGAAACCCGTTGAAGCGGTTGCTCCTGTCGTGGCGAAGTCCAAGCCTTCTGGGTTCTCCGATACTGTGCCGACGTCCCTGGCTGAAGAATACAAGTTGTCCAACCGGTCAAAGCGGTTAATGACGGAACCCGTCGTGAAGCCCAAGGCTCCTACGAGCGACGCGATCGCCGCAGTCGGCGTGTCGGCTGAGCAAACCAAGCAGCGCGCTGAAGGTTTTATGAAGCAGATTGGTATGACGGCGACACCTGCTGAGGGAGATGCTGATGATGACGAGGAGAAGGACACGAAGCCCAAGGCGTTCAACTACGCAGCCGCGAGCAAGCAGGTGGCGGGTGCGCAGTTCAAGCTCGAGGAGTCCGAGGCCGCAAAGGCCGCGGCCAACAAGCGCAACCAGCACAGGGGCGGTCGGGGCCGGGGCAACAAGAACGGTGCCGGTGGCCGCGGCTACAACCCGTTTGTGGCCGTGCGCGGCGGCAAGACCGACGGTTTGGACGAGCCGCTGGGCGCGAAGGCGCCCGTGAAAAAGATTCACCAGATGCCGCGTAGCTCCACGTTCCGATAGACTTGTATACACCATGATGGAGGAGACGTGAGACCCTCCGAAGCAATCTATACCATGCCATTTGATCCCGTGAGCTCGTGGTGTAACCAACCTGATGTGATCGTACCCCTTCAAATGGCGCTTTTTCCCGCCAAATTCCTGGTAATGATTTAAACCAATTGACGAAGGCAAAGTGTTGAATAACACCTTTCATTGGCTATAATTGGAGTTGTTGGTTATTTGCGCGGTTGGGAGCGCCAACAAACAACGCACTGCCGACGGGCACAAGCAAGAGCGTTGGCGGGCCGAGCCGAGAGGAGGAATATAGTCAGCGATGGCGCCCCCGAAGAAGACGGCGGCGAAGCGCAGTGCGGGAGGAGCGTCCGCCGCGAAGGCCAAGCCCGCGGTGGACCGGAAGCGGAAGGCTAACGGCGCCGCGAAGTCTAACGGCACGAAAGCCAAGCGTCCGCGCAAGGACGCGCCCGTGGAGGAGGAGGAGGAAGAGGAGCCCATGGAGCAGGAGGACGCGAGCGGAGCGGAGGAGGAGAACGAGGAGGAGGAGAACGGAAATGCCTCTGCCGATGCGGAGGAGACTGCGGATGACGGTGCGTTTTCGGTCGGAACCGTCCTCTTGCGCGGGAGGTGCGAGAGACTAAATACCCTTCTATGTGGCATTTAGACGACGACACACAGCAGAACAGTTCTGCGGAGGAGGAGCAAGCGGAGGGAGGGGACGAGGAGGAGGAGGAGGAGGTCCAAGACGTCGCTCCTCCCAAGAAGCAGGCCCCGAAGAAGAAGGCCCCTGCCAAGCCCAAGACGAAGGCTGCTGCCAAGCCCAAGGCCAAGGCACCTGCCAAGCCCAAGGCGCCTGCCAAGCCCAAGGCCGCGGGCGCGACGACCTCGGCGGCCGCCAAGAAGCGCAAGACGCAGGACGACCGCGCGCGCGAGAACGCGCCGCTGGCCGCGCCGTTCTTCCGCGAGACGGGCGTGGACTGGGCGTGCGAGGTGGACCTGGACGAGCTGGCCGAGCTGCGCGCCATGTGGGAGCTGCCGGCCGCGTGCCACGTGCTGTGGCTGCTGCAGACGCCGCTGACGCTGCGCGTGGGCGCCACGCTGCTCGAGTACGAGGCCGCGCTGCTGAACCCGGAGAGCTCGACGCTGCTCGAGGACGTGTTCACCAAGCTGCTGCTCAAGAAGAGCGAGCGCGACTGCCTCGCGCCGGGCATCGGGCTCAAGTACGAGTGGTGGAACAAGCAGCTGCGCGAGTACTACATGGCGCTGTACGACCGCTGGTACGCGCTGCTGCGCAAGGCCGGCGAGAAGACGCCGGCGTCGTTTCTGCTCGACTCGGAGGAGGAAGAGGAGGAGGAGAGCGGCGGCGACGAGGACGAGGAGGAAGAACGCGACGTGGAGCTGAGCGACGACGAGTGGCTCACGCTCGACATCCTCAAGTCGCGGCTCGAGGGGCTCGGCGTCGAGTGCCCGCTCAAGCACCAGAGCTTCGGCGCGCTCTCGATCGTGCTGCGCTGCAAGATCCTGCTCAACCTGTGCGAGGCCGTCGTGGACGACCCGGCTAACACGTACGTCGCACGGCTGGATAGCTCTTTCTAGCGTGGTGGCTCAGCGTCTAGAACTGACGAACGTGGGTGTTTTCGTGTTTGTGTGTGCAGCGACTACATCCGCCAGATGGAGGAAGACGACCTGCGCGTCGAGCCACTGGGCCGCGACCGCGTGGGCAACCTGTTCTACTACTTTCCGCAGTTTTACAACGAGCGCCGCGTGTACCGGCTCGAGGTGGAGACCAACAAGTGGGCGCTGTGGGCCAAGGGCGACGACGCGTTCACACAGATGCACGCGGCCATGAAGTCGATGCGCGGCCGCAAGGCCCGCGGCGAGCAGGAGCTGCTGGACCACCTGGAGGTGCTCGTCGAACAGATCGGCGAAGAGGCGGTGGTGCGCGAGAAGGAGCTGGAGAAGGCCACGAAGAAGGCGATCCTCGAGGCCATCCCGCGCAAGCGGTCCATGCGCATCCAGGTCAAGCAGATCGAGCAACTCGAGAAGGCCAAGGAGGAGGAGGAAACCAAGCGCGTGCTCACGCTAGAGGAGATCGCCGAGCTCAAGCGCGCCGAGCTGCTGCGGAAAGTGGAGCAGGAGGCCGAGCGCGAGCAGCGCGAGAAGGAGCGCGAGGCGCGGCGTCTCGCGCGCGAGGAGGCCGAGAAGGAGGCGGCGCTGGCCGAGCGTGAGCAGCGTCGCCAGCGGCGGCTCGAGAAGGAGAAGCAGGAGGAGGAGCAGGCCGCGCGCGCCGAGGAGGCGCGCAAGCGCCAGGAGGAGGCCCGGAAGCTCCGCGCGCTGCAGCGCAAGACGCTGGAGGACGAGCAGGAGAACGAGGACGAGGAGGCGTCACACAGCCGGCCCGAGGGCGAGGAGGAGACGGCGCCGAATGGCGTGGCATGAGACATAGACCGAGTGGGCCAAGAGGGCCAGCGCTAGACAGGACGAATGCACCACCGGAGGACGATGACAACCTCAAGAATACAAACTGTTTTTTTTTTCTTCTTCTTCTTCAATTGTAAGTTGTGGTGGCCTGCGGCCTCGATGCGGGTCTAGGCGGTGGTGTAGGCGTTGGCCTTGTGCTTGGGCTGGAACTGGAAGTCCGCGGGCACGGGGCCGAGCAGCATCTCGGAGATCTTGACCCAGTCGACGGCCTGGTCGCTGCCCATGAGCGTCTCGAGGTCGTCGCGGCCGTAGTAGGGCGCCGGGCGCGAGTTGATGCGCTGCGGGAGCACCTCGAGCAGCCCGACGGGGATGTAGCGGCACAGGAACGACTGCCACTCGAGCAGGTACCGGCGCGTGCGGTTCACGCCCTTCTGGTCCGAGCCCCAGTGCTCGAGCCCGAAGCGCACAAAGTCCTTGAGCAGCTCGAGGCGCTCCGAGGACGAGATGTCCATGTGGCGGCGCTCCTTGATCTCCGTGGGCAGCCACGGCTTGATGAGCGCGCCGCGCGCGATCATGCACGTGTCGAGCTTACCGTTCTTGAGGTGGTCGTCGAACTCCTCGAACGACATGACGTCGCCGCCGCCGATGAACGGCACGCGCGGGAGCCCGTCCTCCTGCGCGTCGCTGCACTCGAACACGTAGTCCCAGTCGGCGTTCTTGGTGTACCGCTGGAGCCGCGAGCGCCCGTGGACCGTGATGGCGTCCACGCTCTGCACGGCGCGCAGCTTGTAGTCCTGCACCACGCTCGCGTTCATGTAGAGCGCGGACGCGCGCGTGGCCTGGATCTTGCCCACGAGCTTGTGCGCCACGGGCGCCTTGTCCGACCACCCGGTGCGCAGCTTGACCGTGAGCCCGGGCGGCGCGGCGAACACGCCGCGCGCGCGCGCGCCGAGCTCGAGCCCCGTGAGCGCGCCCGAGATGACCTCGAGCAGCCGCGGCGGGCGCGTCATGAGCGCCGAGCCGGCGCCGGCCTTGCACACCACGTCGATGGGGCAGCCCATGTTGAGGTCCACAAAGTCCACGTCCGTCTCGCGCGCGAGCAGCTCACACACGCGCGCCATCTGGTCGCCGTGCGCGCCCGCGAGCTGCACGCCGAAGACGTCCTCGGACGCGTGGCGCCGCAGCAGCGCCCACTCCGACTGCTGCGCCTTGAGCAGGTTCGTGGCCATGGCCATCTCGCCGCACGTGATGTCGGCGCCGAGCTGCTTCATGAGCCGCCGGAACGGCAGGTTGCCCACGGTCGTGAGCGGCGCGACGTAGATCTTGCGCTTGAAGTCCACGGGTTTGCGCTCCGCCAGCAGCGGGCTCTCGCTCTTCTCCACCTCCACCGTGGTCTCGGCCACGGCCGCCGGCGCGGCCACCTCGGCCTCCGCCTTCACGGTCTCGTCCACCACGGTCTCGTCCGCCACCGCCTCCACGGCCGCGTCGGCCACTGCGGCCGCTGCGGCCGCCTTCTCGGCGTTGCGGTCCTGCGGCTTGTTGCCGCCCTTCTGGAACTTTTTCTTCTTGTTGAGCTCGGCGGCCGTGAACGGGTACTGGTTCTTGCGCAGCTGCGTGCGCACCGTGTCGGTCAGCGCGTTGGTCTCGTGGAGCATGGTCGGGTCGGCCACGCCGCGCTGGTCGGCCGGGCGGTCGTCCACGTTGCGGTGCGCGCCGGCCTCGGACTTGGCCGTGTGCGCGCGCGCGAAGCGGCACGTGACGCCGTAGCGGCAGAACTGGTACGCCGCGAACAGCGGGCACGTGTCGCCCAGGTCCTTCTCCTTGCGCTTCATGTAGTCGTCCACGTCGTGGCTGAACTTGCACGTCTCGAGGAACTGGCACGCGCCGCCGGCGGCCACGGCGCGGCAGAGCAGCTCGGCCGGGTCCGCCACGGCGTCGATCGGCCGCTTCTTGAACGTGCCGCGCATGCGCTTGTTGCCGCCCTCGGCGCCCTCGGCGCCAGTGCCAGTCTCCTTGTCACGCGCGTCGCGCGAGTCCACCGGCGGCCGCGGGATCAGCTCGGCCGGCTTGAGGTACTCGCGCTTGATCAGCGCCTCGCCCGGACGGCGCTCCTGCGCGGGCGCCGCGTCCACAGCCACGGCCACATCAGCCACATCAGCCACAGCGGCCACAGCGGCCACAACGTCCACAGCGGCCGCGTCGGTCATCTTGGCGTCGTCGCTCATCGTCGACGGTCTCTTTTGGCCCAGGAAACAGGAAAATGGCTGGTCAAAAAAATCGGGAGCGGTCACATGGTATCAGAATCCTCAGATCATGAGGGGACGGGATCAGGTAGGGAGTATAACTCGTACCCTATCCCTAAATTTGGGTACACTCCGATTAGGCGGACGAGAATGGCACCTTCCGACACCCGAAAGTGAGATCTATTTTACGCGAAAAACGGTGTTTTGAGGTTCTTGAAGTGGAAGTTCGTGGGGCTCGTGAAGCCGCCGGCGTTGGCCTCGATGACCTTGACGACGTTCGTGGCGCCCGAGACGGCGTCCTGGAGCCCGTGGATGAGCACGATGTTGTCGCCGTTGGCGATCCACTGCTGCTCCTTGGCGTACGCGATCGCCTTGATCGTCAGGCTCTCCACGCCGACCATGGACTCGACCCGCAGCGCCGACACGCCCCTGGAACACACACATCCACAGCCAAAAGCACCACGATGAGACCAAGAACCTCCTCATGCCCTTCCACCAAGCCGTGGATACCACACACACACACACACACACACCTTGAGACGCCCGAGAGCTGCCGCGCCGTGGAGCCCGAGGCCGTGACCGCGAGGATCCGCGCGGCCGGGCGGTACTTGGCCAGCAGTTTGGTGCTCGCGCCCGACTCGGTGAACGAGATGATGAGCCGCGCCTGCACGTCGATCGAGGTCTCGACGGCCGCCGCGGCGATCGACTCGCCCATGCTGCAGGGCCGCGGCGCCGCGCCCGTCATCGCCCGGTAGAGCTCGCCGTAGTCGATCGCGGCCTCGGCCTCGCGCGCGATCCGCGCCATGGTGGCCACGGCCTCGCGCGGGTACTTGCCCTTGGCGGTCTCGGCCGACAGCATCAGCGCGTCCGTGCCGTCCAGCACGGCGTTCGCGACGTCCGTGCACTCGGCGTTGGATGGCGTCGGGTTCTCCGTCATCGACTGCAGCATCTGCGTCGAGGTCACGACCGGCTTGCCCGCGAGGTTGGCCTTGCGGATGATCATCTTCTGGGCCAGAAAGACCTGCTCGGGCGCGAGCTCCATGCCCAGGTCGCCGCGGCTGACGTGGATGCCGTCCGCCTCCTTGATGATCTCGTCGATGTGGCGCAGCGCCTCGATGCTCTCGATCTTGGCGTGGACGCGGATGTGACGCCCGCGCTCGCCCAGGCACGCGCGGATCGCGCGCACATTGTCGGCGCAGCGCACGAACGAGCCCGAGACGATGTCGACGGCCTGCGGGATCGCAAAGTGCAGCAAATCGTCCTCGTCCTTGAGCGTGATGCCCGGCACCTGGACCGCGGCGCCCGGCAGGTTCATGTTCTTCTTCTCCTCCAGCACATGGTCGTTCTGGACGCGCGCGACGATCGCGTCCGCGCGGATCTCCTCGACGAGCATCACGAGGCTGCCGTCGTCGCACAGGATCTTGGAGCCGACCGAGACCGACGTCGGCAAGTGCTCGTACGAGCACGCGATGCGGCGCGCGTCGCCCTCGACGGCGTAGTCGGTCGTGATTTCCAGGAGCTGCCCGGCTTTGAGCTGCACGGGCTTGTGGTGCTTGAGGAACCCGGACCGGATCTCTGGCCCTTTCGTGTCGAGCAGCACGGCGCAGTGGCAGCCGGGACGCGCCTCGACCGCCCGCCGCAGATTCGACAGGCTCCGCGCGTGCATCTCGTGGTCACCATGGGAGAAGTTGAGCCGCGCGACGTTCATGCCGGCGTCCAGCAGCTCACCTGTGCGTCAAGTGGGTACGAGTGAGAGTGTATCCATGAGCACCAGAGGCCGCCATACACAACACGAGAAGGCGGCACGCACCTAGCATCTCCACGCTCCAGCACGACGGGCCGATCGCGCAGATGATCTTGGTCTTGCGGCCGCGCGCCACGGTCGGCAGCAGGATCTGCTCGAGCCGAATGCCGACCTGGAAGCTCTGACACGCACACATAAACACAGAGCCATCAGCATCGGCCCGTCCAGCGTCTCCGGCCAGCGCAAAAGAGCACAAAACAGAGATAGAGAACGTACGCGCACGACGGCCGCGTGGTGCGTAGCCGAGGCGGACTGCGAAGAGGACGCCGACGACGCTGTGGCAGCGAGCGCGCGGCGCGCGGCGTCGCCCCCCGTGGGCAGCAGCAGCGCCGCGAACTCCTGCGAGACGGAGCGCTCGCGGCGCCAGGAGCCGAGCCGCAGCGGCGCGTACGCGCTCGGGTCCTCCCGGGGCCGCGGCGCGCGCGAGAAGGCGAGGCGCGAGGCGCGGTCCATGAGACTCGGGCAGGAGAGATAGATACGACGGACCCCGCTTTTTTAGGAGCTCTTCGGGACGCGCTCGTGTGTATGCGCGACAGAGTTCGGCGTGACCTCTGAAAACACATCTATCGAAACCTACCAGCTTCAAGGTAGCTGTGAGAAATGATATTCTAGACCTAACCCACACCACCTCGGATTTCTCAGACTCCGATTCAGAAACCCCACCCATGAATGTCTGAGTCCATCCACACCCAACTGGCATGCCGACTTGTCGCATCCCCATCATCCCATCACGGTCTCATTTGGCGATCATCTCTCACTCGCTCTCTCACGCCCTCGCTCGCTTGGTCGCTCGCTCTCTCTCTCTCTCTCTCTCGGTGTCTCGATGGGCCAGGCCGCCTCCTCCGCCGCGCCGGATCTCGCGGAGACGACGCCGCCGTCGCTGCCGCCGCCCATGAACGCGGCGATGGCCGCGATGGCCGCGCGCCCGCCGCTGCACTGTGTCTTCTACTACGAGGCGCGCGTCGTGAGCGGGCAGCTCCAGTTGCCGCTCGTGTACGCCAAGCCGCCAGGCCACGAGGACGCCCCAGGCACGCGGCTCATGGACCTCGAGCTTTGGCTGCGTGAGCAGTTCCAGCTGCCCGCCGGCTCGAGCGTCTTCGCGGTCGTGCCCGCCGAGGAGCTCTACAGCCCGCCGTACCCGCTCGTGATGCTCAACGCCGTCGCCGGCGCGCTCTACGCCAAGTACGAGCCCGAGCGCGTGCCCGTGCTCCACCTCGCGCTCGTCGTGCGCAGCATGTCGCTGCTGCGGCAGCCTGTGTTGCGCGGCGACGACCCGGACTCGCCGTACTGCCCCATCAGCGCTGCTGCACTCGCGCAGCGCGAACCTTCGATCGCGCGCCAGTACGCTCGCATGCGCTTTGTGCGCAACATGCAGAACTTTGGGTTTGCGCGCCTCGAGGTGCTGCCCGAGCAGGCCGCCGTGCCGCAGCGCGCGTTCGAGAGCGTGCGCCGTTGGCTTGACGCGCAGCTCGCGCGTCCGCACGACCAGCGCTGGCGCGACCGAGTGGACGCGCGCCCCGAGAGCGTAGACGACACAACCGCCGACGCCGACCCGATGGCCACGCGCGTCTCGAAAGGTCGGTACGTTGGCTTCTCAGCGGACCGCAACCGCGAGTACCTGCAGCTGCGACGGCCCATCGCGCACAGCGGCACGGTGTGGCCACCCGCGTACTTTGCCGACGATCAGCCGTTCGCGATGGAAATGCTCGAGCTGCTGAACCTGCTGGACGATCTCGGCCGTGACTGCATGCGCGCGGTGTGCGACGTGCTCAACATTGACACGCAGTGGGTGCTCAATGAGCTACTGGAGGACACGACGCCGCCCCCGTCGAGCGAAGACCAGGTCACGAGTGTCGACAAGTCGTACCAGTACGGCCCGTCCGTGCTGCGCGTGTACAACTACCGTAACAAAGGTGAAAACCCGCATCCGGAAGACGCTTCGTGCGCGGTCCATGCGGACCTTGGACTCGTCACCGTGTCGCCGGTCGCGACTGTGCCCGGCTTGCAGATGTGGAACATGGACCGCATGACATGGACCGACGTCGAAGCCGACGCTGGGCCGACCCACTTTTCTGTGTTTGCCGGTGAGACCTTAGGCTTCTTGACCCATGGCGTCATCAAGGCACCGCTTCACCGCGTGCCACCCATCTCAGTTCAGAGCGAAGATAAGCGTCGTATGTCCATGCCCTACTTTTTGCGCACTCGACCCGACAAGATTCTCAACCCGAAGGCTGAAGCGGCTGCACAACTCACAACTCGCGACTTCATGGAGGATATCGTCTTCCGGAAGCGTCCGTGGCGGCGAAATGACGATAAACCTCCCGGGTTAGACTACTAGAAGCCCCACGAGTGTAGCACATCGTGGTTGCCTTCACTAGAGAGCGCCTGGCTCGGGTTTGCTCTTGTCGGACTTATAAACATGCCGCTGTTGTCGCCACCACTCTGCGATATCTGCAACATCCAACGCGAGGGGTTCATCTGTCGCATGCTTGTCATTCCACCACTTTGATCTTCCTGTCGTCGATAAATAGCGTTCTGCTTCGTGCTCGTAACGAGTGCGCGTCTCGGCAACCGTAGTCTTTTCGTGCTCTTTCACACCCATTTCTCTCACCACCTCCGCAAACCAGTGGCCCATTTCAGCAACATGTGTACTTAGAGTTTCGCTCGACCCGAGCAGTCGCTGATGAACCCGAGTGAACGCATGCCTAATCTTCTTCAGCTCTTTGTCATCCAATGTGAGAAGCCCTCGGAATTCCTGTGAGCTCCAATCCTCATGAGTCATCCGGAGCCATTCGAGCCCCAGCTGGCGATCCACCATTATATGTTGGACCTGCTCGCGCTGTCGTGCTGCTGCGGCGTGACGCATATCACTCTGGTGCTTCAAGAAGCGACGCGATCGACACAAGCGAATCGAAAATTGGAGCTCGTAATCCGCGACCCGCATCACTGGTAAGCTCGATCCGATGGACGCGTCTCCTGGCATGACCGATAGTTCATGGACCTCATCCCCTTGAGACGTCGTCTTACTTGGTCGGTCTACACTAGTTGGCTCAAGTGAGCTTTCGAATGCTTGGGTGGCTGTCGAATCTGCGAGAGGAAGCGGAGGTTGCTCAGCAAACGCGAGACCCAGAACTCCGTTCTGGCGACGGAAAACCAGCCGACAGGCGGCAACCAGCGCGAGTTTCCGCCACGCATGAACAGATATCTGTTCAGCTGGCCAGTGAAGGACGCATTCAGAGGTGACTTGTCCAAGCTGTCGAAGTTGAGCATGGGAGCAATCGGCAAAGTACTGCCGGCGAGACTGGAGCTCCCGGCAGGAGAAAATCAGCCGTCTTGGAGAGCGCCAGTCATCAGCTTCGACACGCACATGGCCAAGCTGGAGCTGACTTGTCAATAACTCAGACGGAACCGCACGCATGCGATGCATTTCATCGAACAGCTCCAGCATTTGGTGTTCACTCTCCAGTTCCACCGTGCATCCGTCGCGTATTTGCAGACGCAGCGAGTTTGCCACAGTAGCCAAAGCGCTTGCTTCGATGAGACGCACGTTTTCTCCTCCACACAACCATTCCAAGTGGCGGTGACTGGTAGTGTACACCCCGATTGTGCGTTTCTCCCGTTCATCATCTTCATCCTCTCGAGCGATAAGAAGCCCCATGCGGATGCGTTGCTGGCGCAGTTTTCTGGCTGTTTGCATCCGTTCTACAGAGAGTTGTTTCCACGGTAAGAGCTGCTTGGAGCGCTGGACTGTGCGTCTTCGTGCTGCTCCGAGCGCTCCTGATGAGGGTCTTGACTTTTTGAGAAGATCATTTGGCTCGAACCAGGTCAGCGATCGATACAATGAATCCATGTCGAGGAACACAGCTGCAATGACACCCTCGATCAGCGGGAAAAAAACAGCGATCCCTGCCACTGGCTCCATCGCCAGTGCTGTCCCACGTGAATTCCACGGAGGTGAGCGCAGAGGCGCGTCCCCTACGTTGGTTCTGTTAAACACGACAAGACCGAGAGGGACGCGCTTCACGTCGAGTTGGACTGGTGGCACCAGCTTCTTGGAACCCATTGACCGTGTGAACATCGGCATTAACTCCCTCGAGACTGCCTTCGAGACGTCTAAAAAGCGAGGTGCAAGACCTTGGCCCAACTCGATCATCACTTCCTCAACGGGCCCATCCGGTTGCAGGAGAAAGCCCAACAAGGGAACGGCTGTCGTATCCTCCTTTTCCACGCAAACGGAGCAGCTATCAACTTGCTCCTCCTTCGGGGGAATCTCTTCATCGTTTTCAGTGTTATCATCAACTTCACTTGGCTCAGCCTCGGAAGTACGACTCAACGCATGATGACACTCGAATAGATCGAGTCGGGTAGTATGGAGAAGCACGAGGTGCGAGTCGTTTTGGACTACTTCGTTCGCCTTCGCATGAACAGCCCCCACACTCGGAACCCAAACATTGGTGACATGGACTTCAACTTGTTGGATTTTGTGTAGCAATGTCCGGAGTGTTCCATTGAGACCAAAACTCTGAAGACAAAGGATGGCATGAACTGCATCATCACGCTGACGAACGCACGTTAGCAATCTTGAAGCAACGACGGCTATGTCGAGGTTGTTATCGTCTTGGGCTTCCCCGCTCGGTTTTGGTTTGCGAATAGCCGGTTTCTTCTTGCCGCTTGCGGAGAGTCGCTCAGCTACGCGCTTGTAGAGTTCGTTGAACAAAAGCTCCGTATTGACCAACCGGTCTTCAATCCTGTCCTGGGCTGTTCTCAACGCGCCACAGCACCTTCTGATCTCATCATTAACTATGTCACACTCGGCTTGAATTTCCTGTCGTAGCGCCAGCTCTTCCTCTTTCTCCATGACATTTCGCTCTTCTGTTTCGTGTCGAGTTACGATTTCCTGCTCCATCTCGTGACGAACACGCGCAAAAAGCTGATGTGCCTTTGTGTAGAAGTCAATCTTGAGGTGCCGTGACGATTTCCCCAACTCAGTGGCAGTGACTCCCCTCGCAATGAAATCTCGAGTTTGTAGAAACTCCTTCTCGTAGCTTGATGGCAGTCGTGCCTGTGGCACAAATGCAAGTTGTTCGTGCGCAAGTCCGTGGAACAGGGAGGCATCAGCCTCGGCAGCGAATTTGTCGATGGTGCTCTGGGATACTTCACTCAGTGGATTTCGAACGCTGGTGGAGATCCATTCGTTAAATAGCAAGAAACTCGAACGAATCTGGACACCGCTCACGAGAGGCGAAAAGGAGGATGCAAGTGTATCTGGGTGCTCCAAGAGATTCTGAAACCGTAAGCGTGACGAAATCCACTGACACAACTCGCGTCGATTACGGGTAAGCGTCAGATTCCTTCGGCGCCCTGCGTCGCCACCCGTTTCTTGCACTTTGCTTGCATTGATCACTCGCCGAACGTTCTCCCATTCCAGAAGCAACTGGAACTTCTTGTTGCAAGTCAAGTCGTAGGCGGAGACTGACAGATCACCCCCAACAGCATCTCTAAAAAGCAAGAGAACCCGCCTTTGTTGGATCTTTGCCGCAAGGTAGATTGACGATGTTGATGACGTTGATGACGCTACGAAGCTTCCACGCCCTTGATCGCTCGCAATCGCTAGATCGCCACTGTCGGTGATTCGGACGAATTTTAGGAGCGTGGTGATGGTGGCTGCGGTATACTGGTTCGACTTGACGCAGCATACCCACAGATGAAGTGCCAGTGGCTTTTGTGCAAGCAGTGAGAACGCTTGAGTGAGAGAGATCCGCAGTGTGCGAATCCCAGCCGAGGACGAGCGATACACGCGCACTACAAGATCTCCCCAATTCTCGTAGACAGCAACAAAGCAGAGCTTCCCACTGATGGTTACCGCCTGTCGGAATATCTCATCTCCGTCTCCACACTTTCGACCGCGCTTGAGGTCTTGAAACCACCTGCTTGCCAGAAACTGTGGTCGCAAGAGTCGTAAATGATGATAGAACTGTAGTTTTCGCAGTGTAAACTCGCTAGTGAATCGGTCCAGCATACAGAGGGAAAGCAACCTGTCAGCAATTCTGACCCACCGCTCACGCTCGTGGGCCTTCGTGGGGCGGACAATAGGCACCGTCACAAGGAGCTGCACAAGCTCCCACTCCAAGTACACTGTTTGCACGAGCGCTGTGGCTGGGTCATACGCCGAAACCCATACATTGCGCATCTCACCGGCGCCTGCACTTGGTCGTGTTGTCCACGCGCTCACATCCACTATCAGTCGCACGCATTGCCGATCGCCGCTCTTGCCCTGGTCCGAGAGCTGCATCGCTCGACGCCGAATGGTGTTTCGCCCTCGCTGGAGACCTGGAACAGCAACCATCAGCATTCGCGCCATAGTGGTGTCAGCCCGATGCCAAATGTTGGGGGCGATAACGAGTGCACGGCGAGTCGGCGCGAAAAACGTGTCTCGAAGTGCTAGCCGTGATGCACATAGTCGAGACATCACGCAGATTGCATTTGCCTGATTGTTCTCGAGTTCGATGGTGCATTTTTTTACAATTCCTTCTTGGTACTCGAGAAGTGGCTTCCAATACGATTCGTAGATGCGACGAAGTTCCGCTGACTGGACTCGCAGGCTGTTTTCGTCCGCCTTTGCTTGAAAGAGTTCGAAGTGGCACATGTTGGCGTCGTCAACGGCGGACGATAATTCCTTCTGTGTGTGGCGTTTTTCCACAAGCAGTCTCCAATCGTTGGCGTTCTCGAGCGGATCCCACGCCTGCGCTTCTTCGAACGGGCAGGAGGTGAAGTCAAGGGCACGACGAGCATCAACGGTTGCAACTTCGAGACGGTTCGCGAGCTTCACGACCCGTTCACGGGCTCTCTGTAGATCGATTTCAGCATTTTTTCTTCGCTGCGTTGCTTCCTCACTCATGATGCGCCAGTTTGTCCACTCTTCGAACGCTCTGGTCGACAGTGTATCGACATAGTTGCCAAAACTTGTTGCAGATTCCACAGCCTTGGACGACGACTCGCAGCGGGAAAGAGGGTTGTGTGCAATCGCGCCCGTGCCTCTCCCTGTTACCATATCAAGTCGGAGCAACTGCGACAGGAGGTCATTTTGGATAACGAGGCGGTAGTTGATGTTAGCGAAAGGGTTGTAGGCACGAACCACCCACGACTCAGAATGAAGCGTGATCGGGCCATTTAGTGTGCAGCAGCACACTGGTGAGATTACTTGGAACGCGTTTGCTTGAGCATTGTAACATGCTGTGACGTGAAATCGACGAGCACAGCTTTTGCAGATTTGCAGCTTCGTGCCGGGTTTGTGGGCTGCTCGCTCACTTGTAGAGGACGCTGACTCATTCCTGTGGATACCAACAATCACGAGCTCACCATCGATCTTTACAGTCCTTGAATACACCGGCCGGCGCAGCTTCTTCACAGCCGACCGCATAGCAGCAGAGACAACCTCTTCGATGTAGAATTTCCTTGATACCGAATGCACAACCTCCATATAGCGGTACCGTGCCGCGGTCGCTAGATTGAGGGCTCTTCGCGTCGCTCGCGTTCTTCGACGACCACGCGACCCTCGGTACCATCGCTGTACAACGACCGCCTTGGCACACCACAGGTCGTATTTATCGAGAAACTTGTAAGCTGACTTCACTTCGAGTAAGACCACATCGCCTTTGACGTGCTCACCTTCAGCGATCACTGAAAGAATGATTTCTCTAGAGGGCACGAAGTAGATTGGTGTCTTCAACACTTTGCGGATTATCTTCAAAGCCTTCTTCCGTCGTTCTTGTGTTTCTTTTCCCGCCTTCGCCAACCAATTTTCGAATAGAACGTGTTGCTGATGTTTTCCACGAACAAGTAGGCTAGCCCATTCGCCCGCATCTGGGCGGCACCAGATACCATCTTGTCGAAAAGGAAGTGGGGCTCGCTCTTGTTGAATCCGTAGGGCGGCACAGCGATCCCAGTAAAGCGCTTGTACGATACGTCGAGCATTTTCAGGGTTTCCGTCGATTTGTTCCCTGATGTTCGGGCTTTTCTCTGCAGTTTGATTCGAATCGCGACCGGACAACGAATGCTGAAACAACTCTGGATGATAGATCTGCATCTCTTGCAGGAATATCTGTTGAGCCTTGAGGATGCGTTCAACATCCAGCGCCTCTTCCAGTATGAAATGATCATCTTCGTCCTGATTGTCTTCGCTTCCTCGAAGGCGAGGAATGGCCCCAGATCCGGTCAAGGATGAGAAGAAGACCAAACCCGGATCTTGGAGTGGCGTTTTCGGGAGTAAGAACACATTGCCAAGCAATGGAAACACACCGACTGGATCTTGATTGGATCCCCCTAAAGTCTGTTGGTTCAGGCGATTCTTCAATGGCAGTACTTCGTCGAGAAAATCGAGATCGTTGCCGAGCTTCAGGATGTAGTTCTGCCCTGAAGGATAAAAGAATGGCGGGTTCCAGTCGTCGGTGCTCGTTGGTGCGGATGTAGCAGCAACACCGGTTGATATCTGCTTTGAAGCACATTCGATACAGTAATCTGGGCCGAGACGCTCGCTTTCAACTGAGAAGTGTTTTCCACAGGAGCGGAAAACATTTCGCCTGCGAGGCAAATGACCAACAGTCGTGTTCAACCTACGAGCCTCCGCATTCGCGAAGTCGTCATAAGCTAACTCAGCTTCGTCCCGCGTTGCGTAGTAACCCAAGTAGACAAGGCGAGTTTCGTCTTGGCCATGCGGGTCTTCGGGACGGCAGAAGCGCTTGAACTTCGATGCAAAGGCATGCGAACCCTTGAAGAGTTTCTTCCCAGTTTTGACTGTTATGGACGAAGACCATCCCAGAGTTGAAGGCTTAGAGGAGTCTTCGCCTGCGTCATCTTCGTAAGTCGTGAAGCCGCGTTTCCTCGCGTGCGAACGCCACATCTCAATTGCTTCAAGCACTTTCACTGTCAAAAAGCGAATAGTGTTGAGCTCACGAAGGACTCTGTGCAATGAAACTTCGGTCTCGTCACGCAAATCCTGCTGGAACTCCGACATACACTTCTGAGATGAACGCGAGGCACGCTCAACGTATGCTTCGCGCCGAATGATAGCGGTGAGGACGTCTTTTTCCAACCAGGCCTCTTGCTCATGAGCCCACACTGTCATGGTATCCTTCTCCTCGGATGAGATATAGTAATGGCGCTTTAGGCATCCGAGTCCGAGGTTTCGCTTCGGGGCGTCTGAAAGAGGCTTGTCAATTCGCCTTGAGCACCGCATGAAAAGCACCCACTCGCGACACAAATCCGCATTCGCGTCTGGTCGGGAGCGTACGACATCGGCTGGACCTAGCCGTTGCGAGCATGTCTCTTGCGTCAGCACGTGATCTCCGTCTTGATGACCGAATTCCCCCACTGCGCCTGCATCTCTTATCCGCCTTCTCTTTTGCTGGAGGGTGTCTGAGCTCATCCACGCACCAATCTTTTCCATCGACTTGAAATCCTTGTCACTTTGCTCGATGGCACGCAGGGTACTTGGCAGTTGGTATGACTGGGTTTCCGTCGAGTTGTTTGACCGGTTCTCTGGAGGTTCGTTCTGCGACTCCACCAGCACTTCAACAACACCCTGGATAATGCTGGATGTTTTTGGCAGTTCCTTCCGAAAAAGTTCAACACCCGCCGTACTCTTAAATTTCCGGGTACCGTTGTGGACTCCGGAGAACAGGTACTTGCCGTTGAGATGCACCGCGCCTGCGCCAGTCACTAGCCATGTCTCGATAGATGATTTCACAGGCGTGATAGTAGGGGCTGGTGAGGCACCATGACTTGAGCAGCACAGCCAACCATCCGATGGAGGTTTGTCATTCTCATGGCCAGCCTCGTTGACAGTCATGGAAGATGCCGCAGCGTAGTATACGACGTGGGTGGATAGCTCCTTTTCGCCGCTGAGAACTGCCCCAGATGAGATGTCGCGCGGGGTGAACGGTAAGACCAGCAAGGGTGACGCAAGGATCCAAGCGTATACAGTATCGTGATCTGCTGGAGCGATCGGCTTCAATGTGGCGGAGTTCTCGTAGCCACGGCCTTCACGAACATGACTGCGGTACGTCCGGTATGGGTCCTTCATCTGCGCACGTAGGCACTGCGCGAGAATGCGATCATCGTCGGCTTTGAGACGCGCCCCTTCTGCCTCTTTCTTGGCCTGCATCACCTGCTGGTAGCGGCGGGTTCGCTCGTCAAAGTTCCAGCTCCTCTCGTTCTGCGCGTACAACACCATGGCGATGCGGGCTTCTTCTGTGAGACGATCGGCTTCTTGTACAGCTGCAGCTGCTTGATGCTCCACGCGCTGAAAATGTGTCCACGCAGCGTCGTATTGATTCTTGTCGCCTGCGCGCGATCGCATCACGTCCATGGAAAGCAGTCGGCCATCGAACGTCGGCTCCGTGACACGCGCCGGTTGTGCCACATCCAGGAGACGCGGCAGTTTGATCTGGTCGCTCAATACGTCGACACCAGCGTCTCGAGCCGATCTCCGTGTTGGCAGCGATGGCAGCGCCACGGACGGCCCATCCTCCCAATCGGCGTGGTTGTTGCGCTGGAGCGGCACCGCTTCAGACGGCCGAAGTTCGTGTTGCCGACGGTCCGCGAGCTGCCGCCGGATCGCACCCAGTCGCTCGCTGAAGCGGTCAATCTTGAGGAAGGTCGCGGCGATGGCTTCTTTCGGGTACAGCTCGCTGCTCGCGCCTCGCTGCGCTTGGTCATCGCCGCCGCCGCCGCCGTCGGCATCATCTTCGCCCGCCCCGCGCTCGTTTTCGTGGCGACGGCGTCGCGCCGAGCGGTCGCGCGCGCTCTCCGCCAGCGTCTTCATCCTGTTGCGTGATGTGTCGTGCACCCTGTCGCTCTACACCGACGGCGACGCGCCATCCACACGGCTGGCGCTGCGCTCGCGGCCGCCCATTATTGCCAGTCGCCGCTTCAAGATTTCCTTTCGTGTTGTTGCCATGCGCCGTTTTGCCGCGTTGCTTTTGAATGCCAATACTATTATGTCTGACACAGTACACCTCTGTGAGAATGATGGTTCATGCACGTTTCGGACCCCAAAACTGGGCCACAACCGAGACTTCCCTTGATCCAAGAAGCAAGCCACCGATGTTCAGCATTGCGATGGATCTGCGGATGACGAGTCTATCAATTCATGTGGACGTAGGGCCCATGTACCTGCCGCAGCGTGGGACTGGGCCCACAAGAAGTGCGCTCCCAGAGATCACTCGTGGAGATTTTGCACGATACGAACGTCCGACAGCAAACAAGCCTTTTTCCGCCGCGGCGGCCCCGGGGATTCTCCAGGGCCGGCGCGCGGGGGGAGGCGGATGGTCCTGCCAGGGTTTTTATCACTTAGTATTGTGTGTAAGAAGTATGTGCGGCCAAACAGAACCTATATGCTAGTAGTAGAGTAGATGTAGCGAGGAAGGAGGAGAAAGAGAGCCACATGCGCATCGCCATCGCGCCATCGCCTCCCTCCTCCCGCCTCATGCGTCCTCGGCCTCACGGAGACGAGGTTTTATTGCACCTGCATACTTTGATCAAGTCAAAACAGAAACGAGGTTTTTCATTGACAAAGTGGCACTTCACCTGCGGGTCATCTCAATGCCGACGCCGACCGGCCACGTCCTCCCAGCGACCGAGAACTCCGGACACCGGACGCCCGACGCATGAGCGCCGCCGCCACCGCCCGCACAACGTCCGCAGCCACGCAGCCGTCTCTGCGCGGTCCTCCCGCGCCGGTCCCAGCGCCCGTAGCTGCTGCTGTCGGAACCCACCGAGCAACGAACCCGCCGGCTCATCCCCGCGCCCCTCCAGCAGCAGCAACAACATCCGCCTCCGGCAGCAGCGTGTTGCAGGAGGCAGCTCCGTTCCGCCACGTGCGGTACCCCGTCCGGTCTCGCACGGCTCCGGCAAGCACAACGCCGGAGATGGAGATGGACATGCCCGGCACGCCCCCGCTCGAGGGCCTCGCGGCGCTGGCCTCGACGCCGTCGTCCAAGGTGGCTACATCTCCCGCCAAGGACGCGATTGCGCCGCCGCAGCTCGTGCGCGAGGAAACTAGTGAAGAAGACCGACCGCGTCGCACCCAGGCAGCCACGGTGGTGCAGCACTGGGCTCGTTGTTGCTTGGCGCGCAGAGAGCGCGCGCGGCTGACCAGCGCCGTTGGACGGCCCGCGCAAGTGCGCGTGATGAGTGTGACCAACCTAGAGATGCTGTGCGACTATCGCGACGTCGTCTCGGTCTACTGCATCATCCGGATCCTCAAGAAGCCGTACGGCCCGTTCATGTTCCAGTTCACGTCGTCCAAGTGCACGCACGTGAACCTGCCGACGTGGAACGACGAGTTCTTCGTGCCGATGATCTCCAGTCGGTGCGAGATCGTGGTGACGCTCGTGGGCGTGAGCACGTCCGGGCGGCTGCGCTTCCTCGGCCAGTCAGTCGCGCCCCTGGATACCGGTTGGGAGAAGCAGCGCTCCGAGACGACGCAGCCGCTCGGCAAGTGGACGTTCCCGCTGGACGAGCCGCTCACGGGGCTTCACCGCTTCGTCACGGGCAACGTGTGCTGCGCCGTCATGCCGCTCACGTCCCGCAACACGTGCATGAGTGGTCAGTTCCAGATGGCGCCGCCCGTCATGCCACAGCGCTCGGGCTCGTTCTTTGGCTGGACCCGCCGCAACTCGATGCCGCTATCGATCACATCGCCGCAGGCTGGCGACCTGCCGCAGACACCAACAGCCGTGCGCAAGGAGATGGTCACGCGCTGGGGCGTGCTCACGGACACGCACCTCCACCTCTTCGCGCACAGCACGGCCAAGCAAGTGGCGAGTCTCGAGCTCTCGAAGCTGCAGCTGATCCAGTCGTCGCCGCTCGCAAAGGGCGCCAAGAGCCGGCGCGAGCCCGGGCGGCTGTACCCGATCAAGATCTACTGCGGAGGCACCATGTACTCGCTGTTCGTGACCACGTACGCGCAGCAGCTCGCGTGGGAGTTCAAGATCGACCTCCATCGGCGCCAACTCCTGATCCCTTGAAGTTGCCGCTCTGGGTTGTTATTTAACTGTAGTTGCGTTAAGGATTATGATTGGCTCTATATGGGTGGATCGCTTCTTTTCAACCAATCAGAGAGTTCACGGAACGTTACCGTCCTTCGGGGGGAAGTCCTGACTGTGTGTGAAGGGGAAACTTCGCGATCCGAGGCTCGAAGGGGGGAAGATGAGTCCTCCGAGCGCGGCGATCGCGGTGCTGGACGCGCTGGACGCGCGGCTCGCGGCGCTGTTGGCCGCAGCGGACGCTCGCGCAGCTGGCGGCACGACAAGCGCGCTCTCGAGTGAAGATCTGGCGTTCTGGGACGCGTTACCGCGCGAGACGGCGCGCGACGTCGGCGTGTTCGTCGCTACGACGGACGCGGCGCCCGACGCGCTGGTCGCGCGGATGCGCGCGCTGCTGGACATCGCGACAGACCCAGCTTCGTCGATTGGCGTGTTGCGCGTGGCGATGGAGACGTTCAACGGACTCAAGGTGGCCAAGCGCTGGGACGTGCTCGTGCAGGCGTCGCTCTCACTTGTACAGGTCGTGGGTGACGCGGTCCTGCAGCGCCTCAAGGGTGACGAAGGCGACGGGCTTCTGCTGCTCATGGATTTCTACGTGGCGATCCTGCTCGGCTTTCAACACAGCGGCGAGCTCCTCGTGCGCGCACAGGCGCAGATCTCGACGCTCGCGCCGTTGATCGCGGCCGTTGACCATGATGCGCTCACGCAGCGGTTTCTCGTCGCGGTCGCGGCGCTGGCGCACTACCACTGCGCGTATGAAGCCGAGTGCGCAGCCATCCGCGCGAGTGTGGTGGACGCGTTCTCTGTGGAGCGCGCCCACCGCCCCGTCGCCGAGTGTGAAGCCGCCCTGCGCGAGGCCGCGTGGGTGCTCCCGCACGCACAGCTGAACCAGTATCTCCCGACGATTGAAGGCAAGTGGGTGCAAGACGAATTCTCTAGTGAGCAACACGCCTCGACCACGGCCGTGCCGCAGAATGCCGGCTCAGTATCCTTTAAGAAAGCAGCCAACGTGGTTGCGTACGAGTTCCGTGCGACGATCGACGAGGCTCACAACAAGACGCAGATCCAGCTGGATGGCGCTCTGTTTCGGCCGTTGAAGCACGATGGCCGTGTGGATGAGGGTGCCAACTGGCAGCTCGAAGGGCATTGGTCTCAGGTGGTCGAGCCAGCACCAGCGAACACAGCTGCTCCGATCGTCGCTCCCGTGATCAAGAGTGAGCCGTGGACATGTGTGGCATGCACGCTGAGCAACGATGGGAATGCGAGCAAGTGCGCAACGTGCGGGACCGATGCACCCAAGAATACCAGCTCACAGATAACGACGACAGGAGCAAAGACCACAAACCCTGCTCCGTTCCAAGCGGTGTTTGACGCCGACCACACATTCATGCGTGTGCGTTGGTCTCGAGGTGAGCAGTCCGGCGTGTGGTTGGCGAGGAAGGAAAACCCGAGTGTGGAGTTTGATTTCGGTCAAAGTCTTCAGGAAGCGTCCGCGACGGCCATGGCCGACTCGAATGTCATTCCTTCTCACGCATATTCTCCTCGAGGTGAAGCGTCGCGAGTACTTCTGCTAGAAAAAACCTACCCACTCTCCACATACGGCGAGATGGTCATGGAGGTTTGGATCCAAGTCGAGAAGCCGGTGAATAACCAAGCGAAGCAGACAGTCATTGCCACCGGAGAGTTTGAGCTGTTCGTTGAACATTCATCGGGAGCGCTCGTGTGGGACGTCGGATCTGGCATGCACATAGTCACCGCAAACGTGTCTCTCGTCGACGGGAGATTCCATCATGTCGCGCTATTATTCGGGAAACGCCTGTTGCAGCTTGTTGTCGACGGTGTTGTCGTGGGTGAATTCGATCGTGGTGTTTCGGACCAACAAAGTATTACGTCTCGACGATCTTCTTGGCTCAGCATTGGCGGGTGCATCAGCGACGATGGCCAGCAAATGGAGTCTTGTTTCCACGGTGTCATTTTAGACCTGCGGATATGGAGCGACATCTCCACCAGGTCCAATTTCTCTCCTGTGGAGGCGTTGAGTGGTGTGGAGTCCGGTTTGATCGGGTACTTTCCGATGGTTGGGAATTCGCATCGGATTCTGCAAGATGCGTCGAAGCATGACAACCACGCAACAGTGTTTGGCCAACATGCGACTAGCTCTGTTGGTGGTGATTTTGTCGATCGCCAGAATGGTACGCTGCTGGCCCAGTCTGCAGCCACTGAAAAGCTTCCGGTGTCCAACAAGTTCTCCGCTGTTGTTGGAGACTTCGACATCAGTGGCGTCGCATCTCACGCAGAAGTAAACGGGGTGTCGGCGCTGCATCTTGATCACCCTGCCGCAGTGTGGCATAACAGTCCAGTCTCCATCACTCAAGGCTTCCGATCTGTCATCACGCTCACCACAACCAAGCTACTTCCTTCGCATGCGAGCCAAGTTGCTTTCGCAATGTGTGAAGCGTCATATTGGGATGCGCCTACGTTGATTCCTGAGGCGAGTTGTCTTGGCCTCCCGTGCGATTCCGAGCTCAGCGAGCACCGATACAGAGGCTCGTCTCTCTTTGTCGTGCTTGAGCGCGCTGCTACCGAGAACGGGTCCTCGCATCAAGCGAGTGTTGCCGTTTACATCTGGAAGAACCGCCGTCCACTTCAGCTATGCCGAATGGCGGGCCTCCCGATCAGCATGGACACTCCGACTGGCCTAGCTGTTACTTTTTCACGGTTTGCGCACACCATGAACATTGAGGTGCTCGGTTCGGGTGCTGTCATTGACGTTGGAGTCGACATTGAAGCTGCTCTCGAAATGAAGTCAACTCGAGCTCGAGCCGGAATCATACTGACTTCACCGCAGTTGCTCACAACTTCGTCGACTCCGTCAGCGCCATATTCATCTGAGTTGACAAAGTGGACATTCGAGGCACTTCGCCAACAAGGAATTGGAGTGAGTGCCGTGCATCAGATTTATTCAAAGCTAAAGCAAGCTTCGCAAGCGAATAGCGATAGCGGGACACACGAAGGAAGTGAACAGTCGACACCGACTATTTCCTGTACAAGAACGTCCTCAGATGGGAGCGCAATCGAGCAAGCCACCTATGGGTGTCAGACATGTGGTATCGTTCATGGTGCAGGACTTTGCAGCGTGTGCGCCACTGCTTGTCATGATGGTCACGAGCTTGTTTACATGGGCTCGATGATAACGGCGTGCGCGTGCGCCTTGCGAAGTGGTCACTGCAAGTGTGTTACACCAGTTCCAGCGTCAGATTTCCCAAGTGTTGGTAAATGTATGCCGCGCGTCGCCCAGTGGTACTGCAATCGATGCACCGTCGTCAACTCTGCGGATGTTCGAGAGTGCACTGTCTGCTCCAATGCAGCGCCTGATAGCACTGTTCTCGGTCGGACACCGACAAATACTGCCGCTCCGGAGTCAACCTCACGTGCGCTTGTGCTGGTCCCTGGTGGTGACACACCTCCTCTCCAAGCTCCAAGTGAATGGTCATGTCCTGCCTGTACGTATCTTAACGCAGGAGAAGCCTCCAAGTGCATCATATGCGATTCGGCGCGACCGTCAGCTGACCCTCCGACGAATGCAAACGAGCGTGACGGTCTCGTCGCGCTTTACAACGCGGCTGAGAGCGAACGAAGCCAGTCTGCGCCGGTGATGGCTGCACCTCCGACGCTCCCTTGGTTTTGCGCGGCCTGTACCATGGAAAACAAACCTGGAGACAATGTGTGCTTCATGTGTCAAACTGTCCGCGATGTTCCGGTCGCAAGTCCTGTCGAGCCGAGCATCGTTGCAGCTGGGCAGCCAGTGCCCGCAGCTGAGATGGTATCGATGGCGACGTCTATGGAAACCGACTCCCAGCCCGTTTCAGCCATCGCCTCGAATGGAAGCGCATCCATCGAAATCGCGCACCGACTCGCCCAGTTTCAGCTCGGCAACGCGCTTTCGACCACCGCGTCGAGTGGGAGTGTCGTGAAGACCTTAGCGGACTCGGTGTGGGACTCAACCGCTGGTGCTCTGAATTTCACCACCGAGGAGCGAGCCATCGTTGCCAAGTACGTGGATGGCGAGTATGCTGAGAAAGACGGCTACGTGCGCGGTCTAGCGCATTTCTCGCTCGAGCAGTGGAAGCTGAATGGGCGATTCAAGAAGGTATCCCAGTCGCAAGAAAATGCTGTCTCCCTGACTTGGGATCGCGCTGTGACACGCTTCGACGGCAAGTGGTTTCGTGGGGACGGATCAGGTGAATGGAAGTGCAACGCGGCTCCTCTCGCGAATGACTTCCGAGGGCTTGCAGCGGTTGATCCAACCAAACCTCAGTCCGCGCTACAGCCGTTCTACTCGGGTCTGATCAACATGAAGCAGAACTTGACCAATGTCTGCTACCAGAACAGCTTCTTGCAGTCGCTCTTCCTCACTCAAGCTTTCCGACGCCTGATTCTCTCATCTAAGTTGGAGGACTACGCCAACCTGCCTGCCGACATGGGATCAGGCAACCAAGGGGACGTGCTCAAGTCGGTTCAGGATTTGTTCGCGCGATTGATTGCCTCCCAGCGGCCGGAGCTGGACTCGCACGCCCTTCAGAGATGCTTGCCCACAACCTTCCAAGCTGGTCGGCAACAAGATACTTCGGACTTCGCTCATTTTCTGATCGACTCGCTATCTCAGCAACTGAGTCAGCATCATAGCACTGCCCACGGGATCGATGACGTATTTGGTGGAACTCAAGCCACGATTTTGGCGTGCAAGACGTGCGGGAAGAAATCGATCAATCGTGAATACTTCTGGGAGATGCTGCTCAATATGATTGACCTCCGCTACACGCCGATCACCAGCATCGCTGCCGTGTCCGGCATCTCGGCCGAGATTTCGACCCCTCGAGGCTACGAACGGATCAACAGCGACCTCAACAAAGATCGCAATGGGGTGCCGTACGTGTATTTGTGTGTGAAGCGTAAGCCTGAGATGTCTGCCAACCGACAAGACGATTACAATTCCGACTTGCCAATCACTGACCTCGTCGTGAAAGTGGTCGGTTTTGCCGATGTCAAGCCCGTTCTCGATGGATACGAGCGCGTTGAACTCGATCTCAACATCGGAGGTAGCACTGTTGTGGTGGGAGGCAAGAAGCAAGTGTACCTGTTTTTCCGACGGGAGCCAAACGGTTCCCCAATTACCGACTTACAGGTGATCTACGGCACGGAGACCGTGCCTGATGGCTTCAAGCAGATTCGTGTGGATCTAAACCAAGGCGAAGGCACGAAGGTTTTCCTGTGCTACCGATGCGACATGCCCATTACAGACATGAGGATTGTGAACAGCGGCATCCCAGGATACAGGATGGTGGATCACGTACTGAACCCCACAAACGAGGACGTGGTTAAGCAGTATCTCGCCTTCAAGGTCGGAGGCTCCGACCCGTGTATCACCGACCTGAGGCTTATTCCGGCTACTGAATCGACAGCATACCTCGAACAAGGATGGGAAAGTCTCGGTAGCCCATCAAGCAAGGTCGAAGAAGGCGTAACACCCAACATTCTTGTGGTTCGTCGCGGCCACGGCAATCCGATCTTCGCCGTGGATGTGTTCCGCGCACCTCGGCAAGTCCCGAAGTACAATGACTACGAGGTTATTGACCTGCACGGAGCTCAAGATCTGGCGCCGAAGGAAAGCAGCAACGCTATTGCCGCCATGTTCAAGGGAGACTGGCTAGCCGACGAATCCATAGACCGAGGCAGGAAGGCTGTCCGCATCCACTCTGTTTCCGACCCTATTCCGGATGGCCTCGTCATCAAGGGCACATTTGAGGACAAGGGTGAAGTGCAAGCGATCGCAACGCCGTCGATATCATCGTGGTCCACGGTATCTACCAGTGAGAACAGTGCAAACGCATCCACTCGCGTGCTGAGGGTCACTGGCCACTGGAAGAGCAGCAAGACCAAGCAGCCCCAGCTGTTCGATGTCGAACTTCGACCTGGAGTTGGCGACGCAGCTAGTGTTTTCACAATGAGTGGCACAATTGGCGACGGAAGAGGTCGCCCGGTGGCGATCGCTGGTACTCAGACGTCGCAAAGCGTGCGCATCAAGTGGCCTATCTCGCAAGTCTTCGTGCTTCGCGGAGATGAACGTGTTCCGGAGGGCGCCGAGGTTGTGCGCGAGACCTGCTCGGGCAAAACGGGCAACTTACTCGCCCAAACACAGTCGCCGCATACGCTTTATCTGGCAGTCAAGAGAGAAGAAGTACCAAGTGACGGGTACATCAGCGATGTCTGTGTGATTTACGGTGAGATCGACGCAGTGCCAGAGAACTACACATGCGTGCAAACCACTCCTGCGGGCCATTCCGCCAACCTCAACGACGGAACAAATGGTGTTCCGATCTTTATCTGCTATCGACGTGTGAGCACAACGACAGAGAAGTGCCTGATGGATCTTGCGTTAATGTGGACGTCGGGCGCACAAGCAGATACGCTGCCAACCGGTTTCACGAAGATTCAGCATACGCCGCTGGGTATGGAAGCCAACTTGAATCAAGGAACGAACGGCGTGTCGATCTACTTGTGCTTTGCCAAGTGTGATCCGACGGATGTTGTCAAGCCTGTTGAAGATCCGATCAACGGTGAGTATGAGATCACCGTTGCTCCCGTTGCCGGTGCAACCCCCGCGGCTCCGCCGCTGATCGGCAAGTTTATTCGACTGAACGTCGCCGAGCGCGTGGAGGTTGTCCATACACTTGAAGGCAAATTCGGTACAGTTTTTCATGGCTACCAACCTGGCATGGTTCGCGGCACTCTGTACGACTCGCAGCAGAAAAAGAAGCGAGTCGTGACGGGTGTGTGGATGTCAGACGAGCAAAACGCGTCGTCGATGATTGACTTTGTCCCACCGAGTTTCCCATTCGAGTGGACGCTGAATGATGGTAAGAACGAACTGGACGGATGGTGGAGCGCTGCGGATGATGCATCGGCGTCTACCTCGAGCTCTCCGCCGACGAGTGCGGCTTCGAGCTCTGCTTCCAGCAACAACGCCGCTGCAGCAGCTGCGACTCGTCCGTGGAAGCTCATGAAGGATTCCTATGTTCGAATCGCGTTCAAGAAGGACTACGGCACGGAGTGGAAGAATGGCAAGCTCATCTCCTCCGAGCGCGTGTGGCGTCACGATGTCGAATCGATGCTATCGCGGTTTGTGGCAAGTCGAACACTTGGTGGCGACAACTTGCTGTCATGCTCCCAGTGCGAGCGCAAGACCGAGTCGCGCACAAACACGGTGGTGGTCGCGCCTCCCGCGCACCTCATTCTTACGATCAAGCGCATGTTCTACGACTGGGCGCAGCAGAAGACGCGCAAGTCGCTGCACGACGTGACGTTCCCCGCCTTGCTGACGCTGCCCGCGCTATCGAGCGAGGATGAGGAGGCTGTGTATGCAGACGGCCCTGACAGCACCTTGACGATTCAGCACCGCCAGCGTCAATACGGGCTCTATGGCGTTCTCGTCCACAGTGGACTGACAGCGAACTCGGGCCACTACTTCAGCTACTGCCGCGAGAGCGACGACCGCACCGGGCAGCTCCACCTGGAAGACTCGGCGCTCGCGCCTTGGATCAAGTTCAACGACTCGCGTGTGGAGCGATCGAGCTGGGCGGAGATCAACGCGGCCGTGTCGAGCTCCGTGTCGGACACGGTCTATCTACTGCTGTACAAGCGTCTGTCGAACGTGCCATCAGCCAGTGAGAGTGCCACTGCGATGGACGTGGAGACCACGGACGACGAGGACGAGGCAATGCTGCTGGCCAAGGCCATGGCGTTGTCCATGTCGGCGGCCGAGAAGAAGGCGCGCGCGGAAGCGGAGGGTAAGGATGAAGAGACCAAGACGGAAGAAGACGACCGCGAGGCCGCGTCATCAGCTCTGCCGGTCGACGCGGATGCGCGCCCCATCGACAGTGCTGTCGTTCGTGAGGTGCGTCAACACCGTTGTATCTTACATGGTTCTCTGGATTGCGTGGATGCTGATGAGTATTCTTCTGTGCTGTGGTGTCGATGCGATAAGGTGGAGGCGGCGAATACGCAGTTCCTGTTCGACACCATGCAGGCAGCGGCCAGCGCCGTGCACGTCCACGATCTTCACGCGGCGCTCGCGCTGCAGCTCGGCCTTGCGGCCGACTCACAGGATCACTAGAGATGCCAAGCTTTTCAAATGTTCGTTTGAGATTGTGTTTGGTTTTTACGAAGAACAGAGATGCGAAGCGTAGCAAATCAAAGGAACCCACACGACGGAATGCGGAATATACAAGCGCCAACACACAGTCCAAACGTGTTGGCGAAGGAATACCGATTGGCAGAGACACGCGGCGCTCTGCTCAATACCGGGGCTTCTTTAGGCCGCGACCGCGCACGTCGGGAGGCGCTTGAACACGCCGGGCTCGTCGGCCGGCTCCCAGCGTCCGCCGTGGTTCATGCTCGCGCGGCTGCGCTTGCGCACGAGCAATTGCTCGCCGACAGGGCCGCCGATGACCGTCTCCACGCGGTTGCGGCTGCGGATGTCGACAATCTCGAGCGACGCCGGCGCCTGCGAGATCGCCTGCACAGAAGCGGACGTGAGCTTGCCGCACGCCCAGAGACGCAGGTCCTGGAGCGACCGGAGCGCGTCGACGATGCGACCGACCGCGGCGTCCGTGATCTTGTTGCACTGCGAGAGGTCGAGCGCGCGCAGCTGCGGCAGGCGGTCGCAGATCACGCCCACGGCCGCGTCCGTGACCTTCATGCAGTAGCGCAGGTTCAGCGCACGGAGCTTGGGCAGCGCGCCGACGATCTTCTCCACCAGCACGTCGTCGACCTTGTGGCAGAAGCGGAGGCTCAGCGCCGTGAGCTGCGGGCACGCGCGCACGACATCGGCGATCGCGGCGTTGTCCACGTTGTGGCAGCCAGCGAGGCTCAGCTCCACGAGCGCGCGGCACGTCGTGAGGCGGCGCGCGTCGGCGCCCGTGAGCGTGTGGCAGCCTTCGAGGTCCACGACGCGCAGCGTCGCGTGGTTGCGCTCCAGCAGCCGCGCGAGCGC